>CAJQUN010000024.1:4298189-4456666 GCA_907163345.1 Haberlea rhodopensis | reverse complement strand
GAAGGTTGCAACACTTGAAAGACCGAGCTAGGGAGCTGAAGGTGGAAAGTGATGTGGAGTTCCATAGAAATGTAACTTACAGGTTTATGCCATTTCTTTGTACTTCGATGCCATGAACAACTTCTCTTGTGTGATTCTACTGACCAAGTGCGAAGAAAAGATCCAATACATACTATATGCAATATGAAAAACAATCATCTTGCATTGCAGATTTATGAGTCATTCTAAAGTTAGTATCTTGCGTTGCAGATTTATGAATCACTTACTAACTTTTCATAAACTAGCTATTTTTCATTTGTATATTTATCTGTCCAAACGGACAGCTTCATCCTTCAAATTGTCATAGCTGTCGGACATATAGTGTGATTGGCACATCAAAAAAATTGAATTGCTGGTGAAACATTTATCAACCTAGTTTCATTGTTGAACTTGGACCAATTTTCGTAAAAGCTGTGGAATTGTCCAATTTACCATATTTTTCCCGTTTGGCAGCCTGTTGTTGGAGCTTCAGTCAATCATTTTTACAATAATCCCTTAAATTTCCATTCTTTTTGTCTACATTTTTATGCGTCTAACTTGTTAAATTGTTTGCTTCCGGTCCAAGTTAGGAATCCCATACACTTGACATTCACCCATTTTGTCTTTTCTTCTTTCATTTTCATGGTTCAGTGAGTTGGTGTGTCTTTTGGGTGGCGCATTTGCGGGAATTCATTCCATGATAGACGAGCATTTTGGCATCTGTGTGGTGGAATACATGGCTTCCGGTGCCATACCAGTTGGTTCGTTTCTGTTTTTTCCTTGTTGCTTCATCATTTCCAAATTTAATGCGTTCATCATCAATTAAAGTGAAATAATCTTTTTCAGCGCATAATTCTGCCGGCCCTATGATGGACATTGTGTTACCTGAAGGTGGAAAACAAACTGGATATCTTGCCCGAGACGTGCAAGAATATGCAGACGCAATCCTTAAAATCTTAAGAATGCCTGAATCTGAACGGCTTGAGATGGCTGCAGCTGCAAGAAAACGAGCTTTAAGGTTCTGCGAACAACATTTCTATGAAGATTTCAAGGATTCCATTCGACCAATCTTTGTTCATACCCGCTAGATGATGAAAATTATCGGTATAAGACACCCTCTTACCATAAGTTTAGAAGTCAAATTTGATAACAGATGCATGTTTTAACTTGAATACTTCAACGGCGTCAATTACTTACTCTGGTTTTCTTTAAGCCGGGGAGGAAGAAAATCTCAGGCTACACTGAATGCCACTGGAGAGATTTTGTATGTGTGGAGCGGAACCAGAGGCATGGACCGTCTTGGTACAGTATTGACATACAGTAATTTGATAATTTAGAAAAAAAGTCGACTATTTTAAGCGTGTCTGAAAATTCATGAACTAATCTGATAATAGCAGAAAGTGTGTTGAAATTTGTGAAAGGGCGAGGGAGTTCAAGAAAATATACGCATTTAATAATACAATGGTTTGTGATTTTTTCATGTACAATATTTCTTATGTTTCATGCAAGGAGAGAAACCTATTAAACCTTCCTATTCTATTATGTAGTACTTGCTTCACATTAGCTGTTGTAAGTTGTAATGGCCAGATTGAGGGTTGTTTTTGCCATTGTTTTATTAAAGCACTTCTATATTGTTTTGCTTAAATTTTAAAAAATTTGCGCTATTAAAATAAAAAAGTAGTTTAGTGAACTTCAATTAATTATAAAATTTCACTATATAAGTTAAACAGTTAAAAGCATGTTGTGAGTTATTTCTTTACTTCTGTTTTTACTTGTTTTATTTTAGAGAATTAAAAGCAGAATCAAATAAATCAAACATTGAAAACTTGTTATTTGATCTGAAAATCAGATAAGAATTTCTTAGAAACATTTGCAAACACCCCGTGTGCAATACATCCCCACACGACCAACTGCAAAATACACACATAACCAACCAATTGCATACACAATACATATATGCATACCTCGTGTTTTTGGGTTTGTTTGTTGCTGTCCTGAAGGGCACTGCACTTAGGGGCATCATCCACCATCCATGTAGAATTTTTTTTTTTTTAAAAAAAAAGATTCCAAATAAACGGTGATGATGCTCCTAAGGGTACTGCCCTTGAGGACATCATCAAACAAATCGTGTTTTTGGTATGTTCATGCACTGGTATCAGTTATATGAGTATCAAATCATTTAAAAAGTGCGTAGTATACGCGACTCGAACAAAAGATCTAAAGCAATTTAAAAAAAAATCAACTCCTAAAATACAATGATGTAGTTCAAGTACAAGGATGATGAGGCGATATCATGTGAGAAAATGGACAAATGTATGGTACTAGTCGATCAGAGAACGTAGTCCTCCTACCTCCCTTCATGCACTGTGTTCCGATTGCGATCTGACGAACTGAGTACTTATGCGTCGCTTTAAAACGAATTAAGATTTTCTAATTCACGCACTAATATTTTCTAATTCTGCATTAATGTTTTAAGTTGCGCACTAAGGTCTAATAAATCTTGTTTAAAACTTCTTAATTCTTCGATTTTTTTATTGTTGCAAAAAAAATTCTCTGATTTTGGGTTCAGATGAATTTTCATGGTTTCTAACGACTTCGAGTCGATAAGAAAATTCTATTATATGGTAACTAGATAAATAATTAAGTCACATAATTTTTCTACCATCATCCACATACTAGCGCTCCAATTGCAATCTTGCACTCCAGTCTTGCATACGGCGCTTTAAGACGAACTACATTTTACTAAGTCGTGATTAAGTTTTACAAGGTCCTAACTTACTGTTAAACCTTCTTAATTCTTGGAAAGAGAAGGAAATGGAAAAGAAAAAGAAGAAAAAGATTCAGAATTAGAAAATTAGATAAGCAAAACCCCAATTAAATATTTTATTTTATATTATTCATATAAATTATCCTTTGTTAAACCTAATTTTGGAAGATGACTTTTTGAATGATAATATTTTGTTAAAAATTTCATGTTGTAAATGATATAATAATGATCTAAGTTCTATGAAGTATAATGTATATTAGGTATGTTCAATATTATTTCATGAATATATATATATATATATTATATATATATAAGTTTTTAATAGGCAATAAGTCGTACACACGCTCAAATTTTTTGAAGATTGACGCACTCGCGTATGTGCACCTATATCCACATCCATCTGCATATCAGACTTATGTGACTTAGGCCGGTCAATATATAATATAGTATGATAAATATAGATAGCTGGAAGTCACTGTGATCAATTAATTTTAAATATGTTAATGTTTAAAGTTAATTTAAATATATCCGTACTGATTTTAACGTGGGTGTCTAATATCGAACGTAAAATCAAATGTAACATCATAAGCTAACTGCCACGGTTTCGTGGTCGCTATCTCAACCGTTTCGCAACGTATTTCACTTTTTTCCTGGGAAAAGCCGTTACCTATTCAATGTCAGTTACTACACATTTTATTATTTGAATTATCAAAAACAGTGAAAGGAAACCGACATAACCAACTAATCCAAATTAGTTTCCCCCATACACCACCTGTTTACGGTTCATGCCAACTACTCCTCCGTCCTTCTCTCTACAGTTACACATCCAAAATCTTCCTCTAAAATCTAATCTATGTATACAGATATATGTACTTCGTCTATATGTAGCTTTGTAAGAGAAATGGAGGGCGCTGGCGTTAGTCGTGGTCGGGGGGAGATTAAGGGCTCTTGGAATAAAGAAGAGGATGATTTATTGAGGAAGCTTGTGGAGGAGCATGGGCCGAGGAATTGGCCATTGATAAGCAATGGGATTCCGGGGCGTTCTGGGAAGTCTTGCCGATTACGATGGTGGAATCAACTGAGTCCGGTGGTGCAACATCGCCCCTTCACGGCGGATGAGGATGATGTGATTTTGCAGGCGCATGCCGTTCATGGGAATAGGTGGGCTACTATTTCTCGTCTCTTGACTGGGAGGACTGATAATGCGATCAAGAATCATTGGAATTCTGCGTTGAGGAAAAGGGGTTGTGGTGGTGCTGGTGGAGGGTTGGTGGGGGAAGTAGCGGCGAAGCGGCGGAGATTGGAGGAGTACGGCACGTGGGTCGTCGGGAATCGGGCGAGAATGTGGCTTTGGAGGTGGAGAAGATGGGCCTTAATGGGCTTGAGGCTTCACTAGATTTAAGCCTATCGCCGCCCGGTAGAGGAGTCATGGAATACCCCGCTGTGAGGAATACCTGAAGAAGGAGGAACGAGATCGAGATCGTTAATAAAGGGGAAGAGGAGAAGTCGACGGTGGAGATGGGGATGCTTGTTTGGCGACAGTCATGCGGAGGATGATAGCGCAAGAGGTTCGCAATTACTTTGAAAAGCTGCTGGCTGAAGATGGACTCTTAAATTTGGGCCTCAATTTCAAGCACTGGCTGAAGGTGATCTTATATTTGGGCTTGGGTTTGCGTTTGCAATGCGTATAGGGCCTGTAAATATTCAAGAATAAATGTTTGAGGATGATGAACACTTCGTCATATAATTGAATAAATTTGAACCAAATAGCAATTTGCCCCAATTTTTATATAATCATTATCATAAATTACTATTATTATAAAATTACCATATATTTTTTCATTGACACGAAAGTTTTTTTTTCTTCTAAAATTCTCATTTTGATTCTTATTCCCTTTTAAACATTCTATTTTGTAAATTCGTCTTATTAAATCATATTACAAATTGTTATGGTTCAAATTCTAAAATAATTATAGCATATAAGAAAATTTAAACACAAGGATTTATCTTATGGTTTATGCTGGTTTTAATATTTTGAAGACTTGAAAAATAATAAAAAGGATTTACGTACGATTAAATAATATAACTTGAATACATTTTAGCTATGATATTGGTAGTTAAGCTATAAAAGATTATAATGAACTTTACAACATCATTTTAGTATGAACAAAAGTATTACACACAAGAAAGATGGATATTGTCGTGGAAGACATGGAATTTTTGAAACCGTTTGTGCTTTCCATAGTTTAGAATCGAACTGGAAGTTTCCACTAAACAATTATGCAATGAATCTAAAGCGAAACAATATCATTAAAATATGATTGAAAATATCACTTTCCAGGGTTGAATAAACAACAAAATTTGCAATTGAAAATCATGATTTTAAGTAACCACAGCAGGTTTCTCTCCATGCTACACCGAGCTGTCCTCACTGCGAATGTGATTCAATGACAGGCGATGTGATTCAATGACAGCTTTAGAAAAACTGTGAATGGTAAAAACTTGTTATTTCGCATATGAATGCGAAATAACAGTTGGCTGAGAGTCATCGGCTCATCATCATCACACAAGATCTCTATAGAAACCAGTGAACAGACAAGAACCTCATTTTAAGGAAGAAATGAGAATGAATATTGAATAGCATCAGGGATTTCGCTTCGGTTTTGTGAGGTGGTAACAGCATGGCGTTATCAGAAAATAAAGACAGATTATATATTGCAGAAAGATGATGAATTTGAGAATCAATCAACCTGATATTAAACTAACGGTAAACCAGGAATGTGCTTATATCGTGCACTGAACATTATTTTTGTGTAAATCTGCATCCAAAAACTGTCCAGATTCAAAAAAATTGCAAATTTGGAGCTGTCAGTCTACATTGGATAGAGGACAATGTAGAAAAGATAATTTTCACAAATCCATCTCAAGGTAAAATATTGCAAGGTCAAATTCAAAGCCACCAAAGAAGAATGGAGCATATGCTACCGTCAGATTATAGTGAAGATGAGAAGCTAAATTGTATGCCAGTCTTCCCACGGTCATGTTCGTGTTGTTTTCAATATGTAGCAGTAGTTAACCTGGTAATCATGCCACATTATGAGTATATATTTGGCTCGGAGCAAAATGTACAAATGAAATAGAAAAATAACTATCCATCCGCACAAACTTTTCACCTTTTTAATTGTATCGTATTTGATTTTAAGAATTTTGATTGCCGTTTGGTTGGTTTTCATCTAAAAATTATGAAAAAAACTAGTGCTATATTTTGAAATATCATTTAGATATAAATGTTGAATTCGACCTTACATGTAGTAAAAAGGGCAAATCCAATGCACGAAGCTCCCGCTACGTGCGGGGCCCGAGAAAGGGGTCGAGCTACTTTGGGCCTAATGCACGCAACCTTCCATTGCATTGCAAAATGCAAAAGACTGTTTTTGCGTGACTCGAACCCGTGACCTCCATGTCATATGACAATAATTTTAACGTTACGCCAATGATAATAATAATAACAACAATAATAATAATAATAATAATAATAAATTATGAAATAAAATAACGATCACCAGAAAGAGGAAAATGCGATTGTGAAATAATTATATTTTGAATAGTTGATTCCAAAAATATTAATACATCGAGGTTTAAGTTTTTTGAAAAAATAAACAAAGCAAACTTTCAATTTTGTAAACAATAATATATTTCTCCACTCAACAAACCAATCAAACACAACTTTGTTAATTTGGAGTGCTCAACTTCTATTAGACAAGTATGGATGATATAAATTTTCTTAGAGAAAATAGAATTTTAATCTCTTTATTTTTGTTTTGTTAGAACATTTGTATAGGTCATAAGTATGAAATGAGAGTGAGAGATTTTTAAAGTATCGAAAGATCCTTGAAAGGTTAACATAACATTCGAGAGTTGAGGCTATAAATAACAGGATTGATATATCATTCAAAAATAATAATAACTCACCCTCCATGCGAAATAGCTTGGTGGGTACAATGATTCCAAATCCAGCTGAGCTTCTGAAAGAATCTCGAAGTTTCTGGATAGATAATCGCCGAAATGCATTCTCAGTTAATTTGCTTAGGCTGCCAGTGCAAGCGAACACATGCCCATGGATACCAGCATCCCTAAGAAACCCGCAAGGGTAGATCAAAAGAGAAGTCTGCAAAAGCGGTGAGGAGCAAGATCTCCGCCGATATAATCCATTCCAGAATCATCAGAAGTTCGATCATTGAATTTTCTCCAACAACTCTTCTACGTTCAGCCGGACCCATTCCCCTCGCTTTGAAACCCAAAACAGATATTGGGCCACTCAAGGAGCAAACTGGAGATGTATTACCACCCATAAAGAACCTATCAGGCAAACATGAAGGAGAGTTCAAGAATCCGCTCCCCCCATGGAAATACAACACCACCGGAAACTCCAAAATTCAGTGCAGCTCGATAGAATCCAAAGGGGACAGCATAACGAAGATCAAACTCCTATCCACAAATAACAAATCGTTTAAAGTTTACAGCAATGATAAAAACAAACTTGTCAGGTAACATGTGCATGGCAACCACAGGTTATTAAAATGATAAGACAATTCCATATCTGGCAAAACAACACACTTGCATAGAATTTCTATCGAGTGCTGTAAAGGATGCAAAACATTTGGATCAATCATAGAGATACGAATCATAAAATAATAAATGCAGGCAAAAGGAAAAAAAAGAAGCATGTATCACTTTGAAACATCTTATCAAAAATTATGCACTTGTTTTGTATTATATCAAATAAAAAACATATTTTTTTTCTAGAAAAGATGGAGTGACATTTCAAAGATTAAGTGATGCTACAGTAGTTCAATAAACATAAAACAACTTTGCGAGTTTGCATAAATAATTGAAAAAAAAAAGGAAAAAAATGCAGGTAAAAGTAAGAAAACTGCAAGGTGTACAAACCTGCCGAATAAAGCGTAAGCTCCGAGTATCTGGAAAAGACCGCCAATTTGAGTAGTTAGAAACAAATGCATGTCCTCGAGTTGGCCTCATCGGAGAATCCCTCTTATCATACTTAAATGCATATTTTAACGCGGAGAACAAACTATGTCCAAGCTGCCTCCTCACCGTGTATGATGACATTTGGGATGGATCAGTTAAGGTACGCCCAAGAGAGATTGTATGATACATCATGGTTCCCAGTTGATAATAACCCAAGTGAGATCCCAAGAGCTTGCTCTTTATAAGAAGAAACCTTCAACCAATCTTGAGAAAGCACAGATATTCTCGCTGTCAAGGGCGTAGACCACGCTTTGAATTTAGGTAGGGATACACCGGTACTAATCTCTGATGCTTGACCCCACCCATAGGCCACTGAACCATCCCAAATATCTCCATAACCAAATAAATTTTTTAGTTTCAGTGATCCTTCTAGAGACCAAGATCTAGCCTACAAAAGCTACCATCAAAAATTAGAAAAAAAAGAACAGTAACATCGGAAAAATGTTAAGTAAAACCTCAACAATCATCCATACGTGAACAAGCATTGTGTCAATTCTGCCGAGAAAAAAAACACAGATTCACGGTATCAAATTAATGGTTTTTGTTACAGAGAAGTCAATTGAGCATCGCCCAATCTTTCATTTGACAAAAGTTCTGCATTCCATCAATCAGCCCAAACAATTATACATTCATGGGTGGTATCTATAGAGAAATGGCCTCGCTAAACTGTACATTTCGATCACATGGTGTATTTTGTCCAATGACTTCAACATATTTAGCACGTTACAAATAATTCAACCCCCATTTCCACTATAAAATTACATGTGACAACACTATCAAGTCAAGTTACAGAGGAAAACTAATCTAGCAACCATTAAGGGAATAAGTTAAAAATTATCAGCCTGCATCAAAGTTTTCAGTATTCCAAGCTGCAATTGTGTTCAAAAACTCAAACCAAAAACGAAAGGAGCTCAGAATAATCAAGAACGCTACCTCTGGTTTGGAAAAAATTCCTAAATCTCCTGTGAGTGGGTTCTTAACCTCGGAAACCTCAACAATCACATTCGCAGTTCCAGGGAGTTCTGGTGGTCCTGCGTCGAGAGTAATATTAACGGACTCGAAAATATCAAGGCGCTGGAGCCGAGCGTTGGCAACACCTGCGGCGCGGTAGCAGCTGCTGAATGGTGTTGGCTTTTCCTGAAAAGTTCCTCAACCTCAGACTCAATCAATGAATCCTTTGTTTTGTCGTTCCCCTTTATGATGACGTCATGGACCCGAACCGGGACTCGCTCAGTAGAGAGGCGTCTAAAGAGGGACTCCATTTTTGGACCTGGTCCTTTCGCATTCGATTCTCGGTTAGAAATGGACTCGGATTCTTCTCCATCGTCTTCATCCTGTTCTAAGCCTTCTTCATCTTCTTCTTCGATTTCTTCAAATGCTTCCTCATCAGGATTCGAGTTTTCTGGTTGGTTGGTTGAGGGTTCGGATTCTGGATGGGCTTCCATGGATTGTAATGCTTGATCTCGAGAAGCTGTAATTAGCAGCGGCGATCGGCGGCTTGGGTGGGGCGGAAGCGGAACTGGAATTCTAAGCTTGTGTGGTAAAGAGTAAAACGACTGTAAAATTAAGCACAATATGTTGAAACGACGTAGTATTAGTGTATGAACTTCCTAAACTGTTTTTTTGGCGAAACAGTGAAATTCATTTTCGTCCCTATCTTTTGATCCCCGCTTCAAGATAATCCCACTCGTTTGCAATTTCTTCGGTTTATAAGTACTATTAAACTTTAAATTTAAAACATGAAAATTCATGTTTGAAATTGAGATTTTTTAATAATTTTTTTAAAAAAATTAAATCATGAAAATTAAAAAAATATATGTAATACCATGACACCAAGTTGTTTGTCTCTATTATGGCCCAACCCTTTATACATGCATTAGCAATAGGATAGTTTGTTTATATTAATCAAATAGATAATAATTATTTTATAAATTCTCCTTCTAATTTGAACAATTACATCCATATCTCTTATAGAGTATCAGCATTACAATAATATTTTCTCTAGTTTGTAAATATATAAGAAAAATTACAAATATCTCCCATGTGATTTGACATAAAATTACACTGTATGGGGTATGTGTTATTGTTCAAACTAGAAGGGCTATAAATGATAATTATGAACAATAGAGGGGGTCTATATGAAGTTCATCTTTATAAAATATATAATAATTTATTGTTTTTTAGAAGAAATATAATAATAATAATAAATTATAAACCCTACAACTATCAAAAGCAGATGGCCAATAGCCCTTGTGCAAATTCAAATTAGGTTATTGTGAAATCATATTTTATGATATTCAAAATAGTTATATTTATTTTTTATGTGATTTTTTTACTTTAGTATAATATATGGGGGATTAGGGTTTCGGGATGAATTTATGAAAAGAGATGGGTTTTGATTATTTTGTTAACACATAAAAATTTCGTTGCAAACTTAATATAATACAGGGGCGTAGTATGAAATTTATCATTAAATATATAATTATTTAATATTTGTTTGAGAAGAAATATATAGTAATAATATATTAAAAACCCTAACAACCGGCACATGGCCAACAGCCCCTGGGCAAATTCAAATTAGGTTATTGGCTCCAACCATAAACAAAACCCTCCCCTTTCCCCCTAATTGCAAAATCATTCTTCGAAGTCTCCTATCAATGTCAAGCAATGACAGCACTCTGTACAACAACCTATTTTCTTCTATAATTTCCAACATCAAATCCTACAATGGCGATGATCCTTTGCTCCCATGGCTTCGGTATTCATTTCACACCTATTTTCTGTTTTATATTTTTAAGCATTTCTTAGCATAATAGACACTCTACTGTTTGTTTTTCCATTTTAATTTAACAGTGGGATAAGAAAAATGAAAGATACGCTGCAGCCTCAGTTTCTGAAAGAGAAACTGCCTCGCTTTCTTCAGAAATGCTCCGAGGCTTTCCTAGCTGATCGCCGTTATTCCAATGATTTGCGTTACATTCGCGTGTGGTTGCAACTGGTAAATCCTTTTTTGATGCCGATTCTTCTGTTAGTATATATTTGTGATTCTAATTTCCTGTACTTTTGTTTTTCATGGATCTATTATTTGTTTTGTGGATTGATGCTATTACGTTTTTGTGAGATTAGAAATCGAGAAAAGCATAGTGAGAGCAACAGTCCAACCTCTTCCTTCTTTCTGAATTGAGATTATAATCAGCATTTAGATTAGCGTTGGATAGAGCATATTGACGAGGGTACTTTTATTTGCTTGCAAAAATTACATTTCGAAAACTACTCATTGTGGTATTAAAATTTAATGGATGTGTCTTAGGAAGGCAAGCAAGGTTTAATTGGCAATTTGTGTCCCAAGATACGACGACTATGATTTGTGATATGAGCACTCCACAAATATTTTAAACCACGAAGGTTTAAAAACCCTCAACAAGAACAATGATGAAGATGCACAAAATACTCAGATTTTGATCTTTAAAATGTGTTATGAATTTCGAAATTCAATATTCAATTCAAGTGAGGGATGTTTATATTTACAGCATACCAAGAGATACGTCCAAAAAAAAAACCATTTGGATGCATCACATCGCGGAAAAAACCGCACCCCAAACATGAATGAACACAACATTCTGCCACAGGGCGCGATCGCGCCCCTATTTCCAACAAAAGGAAACATTCTGCCACTCGGGATCGATCGCGGCATAAACCCACAATCGATCGCGAGTCTTTAAAAAAAATCTGTTTTTCTTTTCTTATTTTAATTCAAAAAATTCCAACAATTCCCCACATGAATTAAATTAATGCATGTATGCAATTGAGCGCTTTTAACGACTTGTTATGACATCTAAAGAGATAGCTTGTGTCTTTGAATCTTCCGTAATAGTATGCAATCGGATTTACTTGACTTAATAGTGAACTTATAGTTTTGAATTATTTAGTCGTATATGCTTCTTACGGTTGTGTCCATTCCGTCATTGGATCACGTTTGGTTTCATAAGTGCTTTTCATCTTTGAAGCGGACATACTTCGCACTCACGTAGGTGATCTCCTAGAAGAGTATCCCGCTATACTCCAACATATTCTTATATGTCTTAGGAATCATTAAAGACCTTTTGCCTATCCTCGTACCCCTTTTGCTGGTTACATCCCTTATCATAGGAATGGGTCGGAGATTAATTCCCCAAAGTGTTTATACAATCTAGTAGTTTGGTTGTCCCTTTTGAACCTAGATCTTGGATCTTCAGTCTCATAGATTGGGTATCCACTACAAGATTTTATTTAAGAGGTTCTTAATCACATTCCCCTCTAGAAACTTCCATATGATATCTCGGTTAATCATTTCATATGCGGATCCGCGGTTCACATAATCACTCATGATTATGCCACTTGAAATCATTTTGTCATATAGCATTAGCGCAACACATTTTAGTTGCATGCACATGATTTTTCTCTAACTTATAAAGCCACTCGGCCGAAGAAGCTTTTACATGTTTTGCATAGGGAATTTTTCCACAACAGTATATCTTCAATTTTTGGTAATTACATTACCTCCTTTGCATCGTTTTATCCTTTTAGAATATTTCCATCAAATAATTTTAAGCGTCGTTAACACGTTATTTCTTAAAAAATTCGAGACTAGAAGAAATACTCTACTTTAATTCACAATTCAAATTTTAAGTGCATAGATTCTTAAAAATTACAAGTTCAAGTTTCTATTTTTTGCAAATTTTAAATTAAGTGCAAAGCTTAAAATTTGAAACTCGAATTAATCCTTGAGATTTCATTCTTCAAATGTCTTGAAACTTTAATTCCAAGTATTGTTCTTGATGAACACGTGTTAAAAATGTCTCGTCAATATTTTTCTTTTTTACTTGATGATTTCTAAATTGTTGCCCCAATGAGCATATCATCAATACACAAGCATACATATGCTTAGGTGTGTACACATTTATCACATTCGTTAGTCTATTTGACAACATGATTTGTCAACTCTTCATGTCATTTATTTGGCGTTTGTTATGACTTTACTTTGACCTTCATATTTCTAGTTTAGCTAAGCAACCCCACATTTTAAATATTGTAGGAAACTCTTTTCCTTTAATCACAAGGTTTTTCGTCATTGCCTAACTATGGCACTTAGGATGTGATTGACTCATAAAATTGCAACCCCCCACAACTTCGGGATAGTCACGGAATTGCACTGGCGTTCAAACTTTCATGTTTCGAGTTCTAAGCGTTATCGTCTTACAAATCCCAAATTCAAGATTTTATTTCTTGAAAATTTCGGATTTAAGCGTCCTTGTTTACAAAAGTTGAAACTTGGATAATATTCTCAAACCCGGTTCACAATTTGCAATTTAAGCGCACTAACTTAGAAAACTTGAATTCAAGATTTTTATATCTTGCAAATTCATGTTTTAAGCGTACTAGCTTTAGAAATTCAAAAGAACCAAATGAGCTACTAGTCAAAATTTGTGGCTTCGATTCATCACTTGTGTTTTAAGTGTACAAAGCTTAGAAACTCGAATTCAAGATTTTATTGTCTTGCAAATTCAAGCTTAAGCATCAAATTCTTAGATAACACAAGCTTAAATGATCTTAACAATCATGTCATAAAACCATAAGATTCAATCCAAGAAGTAATAACATAAATTTTATTTGCTTTCAACAAATATCGTCATTACATTTGTTTAGAATCACTCTATTCTTGGAGTTTACAACTTTCAAAGATACACAATCTAATTAAGCGGTAAGCACTAGATCGTCCAAATCATTTGAGAGACGGTCTTTTTCGGTTACATTAACTTGATCCATAGCCTTCCCATGATCCTCTTTATTGCGACAATCATTTGTCATGTGATCGGGTTTTCCACATTAGTAGCACTTGCCTTTGAACTTCTTCGTCTTTTCCAGATTGGAGGCCATGCCGTCAAACTTGAGCTTTGTTCCGGCAGGTTTTTCCACTAAGTTCACTCGTGCTTCATGTTGGTGCCAATTTTCCTTACTTTCGGAAATTCTGTTGTCCTCTTCGATTCTCAAGCAAACCACGAGGTCTTCAAGATTCATCTCTTTTTCGTTTGTGCTTGAGATAATTCTTGAAGTCCTTCCATGATAGAGGCAACTTGTCAATCATTGCGGCCATTTGGAATGAATCACTTAGAGTCATTCTCTCCGCATGAATTTCATGCATGATTACTTGCAAATCTTGCACTTGCGCTATCACCAACTTTGTATCAACCATTTTGAAATTCCGGGACGATGAATTTCTTCATGCCGGCATCCTCGAATCTATACTTTTTTTTCCAAGGATTGCCACAATTCCTTGGCCGTCTTCACTAGACAATACACATTATACAATGTATTGTCCAGTCCGTTGATAATATAATTCTTGCACAAGAAATCGCTTTGTTTCCACGCATCAACCGCAACCCTCTTTTGGTTGTCGGTTTCATTCTCTATGACAGTAGAAACATCCTCATTGATGAACCTTGTCAACCCCAAGGTTGTCTAATAAAACATCATCTTTTGTTGCCATCGCTTGAAGTCGTTCTCATTGAACTTTTCAGGTATTAACGACGATGAACGGGAGTTGTTGTTGCACTCGACGAATCCGTTTCTTGCTGCTATTGTCTTAAGATTGTAGTATTAAAATTTTCTGGATGTGTATCTTAGGAAGGTAGCAAGCAAAACAACAAATGACTTTGTAGTAGGAATGTCGATGCGAGATTTGAGATTTCCGTCCTTAAGACAATATTGCACCGCTACGGTGCTAACAGTTTAATTGGCAATTTATCTCCCAAGATACGAGGACTATGATTTGTGATATGAGCACTCCAAATTACAATTCCTTTAAACCACAAAGGTTTAAAAGCGCTCAACAAGAACAAGGATGAAGATGCACAAAATACTTAGATTTTGATCTTCAAAATGTGTTATGAATTTCGAAATTTAATATTCAATTCAAGTGAGAGATGTTATATTTATAGTATACCAAGAGATATGCCCAAAAAGACACCATTTGGAGGCATCATATCGCTCAAACATGAATAGACACCATTCTGCCAAACAAACGCTCCCCTGTATCCAACAAAAGGAAACATTCTGCCACTCGCGATCACCGCGGCTTATGCCGCGATCGATCGCAAGTTTTTTTTAAAAAAATCTGTTTTTCTTTTCTTAATTTAATTCAAAAATTTCCAACACTCATGACATTTAACATATTTTTTATTTGAGTCGATTTCCCTCATATTCCTTCTCTGTCGCTCCTTTGGATGAGTAAATATGCACTCAAAACATTATGCTTTCATTTTAATATATCGATTTGTACATTGAAACACAAGGTCATGTTTTATTAGGGTTGTTGATGTTCCAGAGTCGAAATCAGGATTAACATGTTCCTTTCGCGTGGCTTTGTTTACTAGATGCATATTTTGAGCTTATGCGAGGGTTACAAGTAAAACTTTTATTCAATGTCTTTCTGTAGATGGATTTTGTGGACGATCCAAAGGGAGTTTTGAGAACTATGGAGATGAACCACATTGGGATGAAAAAGTCATTGTTTTACCTTGCATACGCCCTCTATTATGAGAAGATGAAAAAGTTTGATGCAGCTGAGAAAATTTATCATCTCGGAGTGCAGAAGTAAGAAGCTACATCCATTTGTTCGATATATCCAATTTTTATGTGGGGCATAATGACGGTATTCACATGCCCAAACATGAAAATATATCATGTTTTCACCCTTTCATCTCCATATGCACTGGATTGTTTTGAAAAGTCCATTAGCCGAAGCTAACCTGTTGCTTTCTTTAATTCTCGAGGCTTTATCTTCTTTATATTTTGTGGTAATATTTCTCAGAGAGCCGAAATGTGTTAAGTCTTGTCCTCTGAACTTTATGACGAGATTTTCTTTATTAAATTTTAACCTAAAGAGAACTTGCTCTATAATCCAGAGTTTTAGAATAGTAACCTAATGATCAATTGAATGAAGATAAATTTGATTTAGAATTACTTGCTCTGAGTGGAGCTAATCTACTCTCCTCTTTAGGGACACTTCGCTTCTAATTTCGAAGGAGTGCTGTTCTGTTTTGTTGTATTTATTTGTAAATCTCATGAGTATAAGAGAATCACGAGTCATGGGCATAGACAATTAATGTTTCAGTAATTTGACTTATATAAATGTATACAGTGCTGCAGAGCCTGTTGACGTGTTGCTGAAGTCATTTGAGCTATTTCTTCATCGCACGGAGAGACATAAAAATAAGAGAATTCAGGTTTTTTCTTTGTCGTTATCTGTTTATAAGTCTTCTTTGTTGCTAAGATTTCTTCACTATTTAACAACGGGCAGACATACTGCAGCACCAGGGACGAAAAGTTAATGCCAAATCACTATGTGCTGGGAGAACTTTTTTTGACTCACGACAAGGTTAGATCTTGCCATGAGAATTTGCTCAAAACTGATGACGAGTCTGAACAAACATGGCCTGAAGAATATTTGCCTGAGATGCAATCTAAGTTGGTAAATATTGGGAGCAAGATGAAACTACCACAAAGATCTACAGATGAAATTCCCGTGAAAGAAGTAAAACAAGGTGGAAGTAAATTTTATAGTGAGGATACAGTTGTCGGTAAGTTTGTAGATACTGCCATAGTTGAGAAATCTAATGCAGAAGATGCACGACATCATGGTCTTGTGGAGCCCACGATTAACACAAAAGAGGCCATGAATGATATCAACAGCATGTTTCAAGAGCCATTAGAGCCATCAATCAATGATAGGAGAGGAGACAGAAACAAGTCCAAATCTGGTAACTTATTGAACAAAGGACTTGAGGTTTTCACGGATGAGAGCATACATCCTGAGGCTGGATCATCTCTGCATTCGTCAAAGGATTCAATAATTCCACGGCTCAAAAGATATGATGCAAATGATCCCCTAAACAAACCTTTTGAAATATATGTTGACAGCGAGAAAACTCACGGTGCCCAAGAGAAAATCATTGAGAAAGGTATTCAAGTTCAAAAATCTGGAAGTGTTTGCATATCCAGCGGTCATGCAAATGATTCTTCGTGTGTGTATCCAAGTGATATTCCTTCAGAGTGTTCTAAAGACCCAAGTTCCAGAAGGGCAACTGAAGCTGGACCGAGAGAGGATACAGTTGTTTATAGGTTTGTAGGATCCGCCATCTCTGATGAACCAGAGGTAGAAAATGTTTGGCACCACGGTCTTGTAGACCCCACTATTAATTTGAAGGAGGCAATGAGTGATATTAACAGCATGTTTGGGAAGTCGATAGGATTTAGGAGGAAAAGCAGGCCAAAGAAGCTAACTAAAGTTCCTGATGAGGTCAAGTGTGGACAGTTTATGATACTACCGGACGATGAACTAGATAATCATAAAGCTGTAGATGATATCAACTGCACGTTCCAGGAGCCAAGGAACCAAAATGAAGTGCCTAATCATCAAGCACGGTTTTTTAATACTTCCCGATGATGAATTAGTTAACATGCAATACAACTCCTTGCCAAGCTTATCCAGTGAAAATAGAAGTGATTTGTTTGAACAGACTATATGCACAAAAGAGGCAGTGACGGAAATCAATAAGTTGTTCGCTATGCCAATGGATTTCTAAAATCTTGTAAGTAAAGACATATGTCATTGTTTGCTTGTGGATTTATTCACTTGTTTCATTTTCTGGTTCATTTAGTCTGTAGTCTTGATTGTCATGGGCAATTTCACTTATATTTTTTGCTATATCCGATGTACCACAAAAGCACCGGGCATGACAGCACTGACATGAAGGAAACAAACTCATGAATCAGCTACAGTAGGAAAGCTAAAAGGATCTCCAGCAATATTAGTATAGCACTATAGCCTTGTGATTAAGTCCACTCGATCTCTAATCTTCTCGAAGAATTGGTGCATCACGTGGTCATAACTAACATTAGCAAAGGCTACTGTTTTAAGAAGTGACTTACCAGTTTAACGTGCGCCAAGCGCCAATGAGGAGAGAGAGTTGAAGAAAGTGTGGCTCATTTGAATATTACTCATACAAGTATCCATTTTTATCTGTTTCAGATGTCCTATAAAAAACTGATCGATTACTTTGTTCATTGCAGGCCAAACTAACAGGTGTTGTTTTCATAGTCATGGATTTGGTAATGCACAAAGTGCCACAGTTCTCCCTTCTCGGACAGTAGGCCTCCTATGATCATGTAGAGGCATTGCGGCTTCTCTGTCGGATATGATTGCTGTGGGATCGGCTGTGAGTGTTTATTGGCAGGCAGGCAGCAAGAGAGTGGGAAGGGTAGAGTAGCAACAAGCCGCTCGATGTTTCCTTGAAAAGCTGTAAACCAAAGAACTAAAATGATTGTGTTTTTGTGTCAGAAAACCCGTTGTACTTTGATTGTACTAACGCATTTAGTTTGTGGTCTTGTGTATCTTGAGTAATGCGTGTGAGCTACTAAGCTTGAGAACTTGGTGTACGTTTATTATTGTTTAATCCAAATGGCAAAAATGAGATGGCCATTGTTTTAGGCCTTTTTATCGACAGCTTGACCGACTATTTTACTTTCATTCATTTGAGTATATAAAAACTTTTTACGGAAAAAATTGGTTGAACTTTAGGATTCAGAAATTTGCATAGACTTCGTGTTAGACTGCAAATGCCGCACCCACGTTAACCTCAAATCTCTTGTTTCCACTGCAACAGCCTTAAAGGTCCAAACATCTTCCCTTCCCCCCACAAGTTCCTTGTCAACCCGCCAAGTGGGCTTTTTACCCCGCTGTCCTCCGCCACTTTCCACATCGTACTGAAGCCTCAATCCCACCTATCCCCAACGTTCCCCTTCTGATAGATACCTCCTCAAGAACCTCGACTGTCCAGAGTCGACTCAGTCTGAGCTTGTTAATCGCTGGTTCAACTCGGGTGGCGGTTGATTGCAGAGTTAAGGATGGGAGGACGCCGGACAGCTGAGCAGTGCTAAGGTGTTTGTGAGTGCAGGTGCTAACGTGGATGCCAGGAGCAAGGACGGATTTATACAGGGAGGCGGCTGATGGGGCAGTCGAATGGTGGAGATGCTGTTTGAAGCGGGGGCGGACACTACTATCGGAGATGTTGATAATTTCCATTCGACCATTGATATTGCACGAGATCAGGGCCATGTAAGTAATATTTACCACCTTTAATATTTTATTTGAAGGACTATTATCGCCTTTAGTTTTGGTCCGTATCCAATTAAATTAGTTGTGAATAACAATAAATCAGTACATAAACGTTTATGCTTTTTAACATTGTGTTGGACAGAGCAAGAAATTATGCCACAAGTAGTAGGAGAAGAGAAACGGAGAAGAGAGGAACTTTTCCCTTGAAAAGTAAAAGACATGTATTTCTTGAATTGTCTCCATAAGAATCAAAGTCGAATCACTGACCCTATCATTGAAGAAATTGAAGACGAAGAACAACACCAATTTTGGGGTTGGTGATCCGCTGCGTTTCTATGAATTAAAGACTTTAAATTTTGTTTAAGTATGATTCCGTTATTTTATTTCGTTTTAAGACTTTTAGGAGTTGGTTATGCAATTTAATTTTAGTTGTAAAGACAATTATTTATTTTTATGGAATAATAGACTGGTTTTCGTTGAATACGGTATTACGAGGCTTATTGATTTCAAGTGGTTGTTGGAAATCAATGTCGGTGTTATTGATCCCGATCTTGGGGCATGAACCAGTCTAATGATATTGGGAAATGAAACATTAATTTTTATTTTAAATTTCACTAAATTACGACATATGTCCAACACATTGATGACATGAACAGAACTATTATTCTTCCTTAGGGGCATTGTTATTAAAGGCGCCAGGCGCCAAAAAGCGATGAACCATGGACTGGCTCAAAGCACTGGGCGTCGGGCGAAGCGTGGTCTAGTAGACGTTACGCGTCGAGAAAAATAAATTTTAAATATTTAGATATGAATATTTATTTTCAAAATGGCCAAACTATATAGCTAAGAAGCTGCTCATATTGTAATATTTGTTCATTTCTAATATAAATATTTACTACACAAGAGAGATTTGATAAAAATGAATCTCATTCAATATTAAATCAGAATTGTTATTTTAAAAAAGAAATAATAAATAAATCTACTTGATTGAACTAGAGTTCAATTTATTCTTAAAATATTCACTCTATTTTCAAATATAGTTTATTTTACATTACTTCTTATCATTTATTAGTATCTATTTTATAAAATTAAAAATGTAATTATACTTAAATTTTACATTGATATAAGTAATAATGAATATGACGTGTTAATACCCTAATATATAAATATAGGGTTTAAGCTTATTTAAAATTGGCTTTGAGCTTACTGAAAATAGGATTTGGGCTTATTATTTTTTAAGTAATTTGAGTTCAATCCTATCAACACTCTTCCTTTCCATCAAGCCATCGCCCAGGGCTTAAGCCCCAGACACCTAGGCGCAGCCTGATGTATGTGTGGGGCCTCTCACGCATCATAGGCGACACACTCTGGCCTGGCTTGGCTTCTTGCCTAGGCGAGCCAGGCGAGGGCTTTTTACAACCATGGTTAGGGGGTTGGAAAATTTATTAATAAAAGGAGGGGATGCCTATTCTCCTGTCATCAGTTTTGAGCCATAGCTGCTCATTTTGTTAATGCCTGGTGGCAAATTCCAGAGGATAGTCTTGCAGTAGCTTTGCTTGTTGCAACTGATATGTACCAGTGGAAAAGAGAAAATGCCAGTATGTTGCTGTTTTAGTATGAAAGAATCCATTATGAAGGTTCAAAAAGCACCATCTAAAGTTGACGCTTGTCACTCTATAACATGACATCCCTCTTGTGCCAAGAAGCAGACTACTTAAGAGAATAGGAGATTTTTTGGTTTATTGGGATGAATATCAGTTTTTTATAGACACATGACATCCCCCCGTACATAATGTAGTTCCTTTCCTTTGGCTTTTTCAATTGAGTGCCAAGATTGAGGATACAGACCTGAGAACTATAAAATCAAGAAGTAAGCAATGGCGGTTCCTTATGGAAGAAGCTGATTCTTTTTAACCACATCAAGTGACCATATGGGTTTTTTAAGCGGGACAGGGGATAGTAATCATTTATGTGTACCTGTTTTGTTTGCATGAGATTAAATAATGGCAGCAACGGTTATGGTCCTGTAGTCCAATCTTGAACGCTTTTAGCAGCGGAACATTTCCCATATTAGTATTTGCTAGTGTTGTGATATTTAGTTCCTTGTAGTAGTTTAATGGTGTTTTTTCTATACTGCCTATTGTCGATCCTCTATGAAGTAATTTTATCCCACCGATATGAGATGTAATTCTCAAATATCAATACTAGAAACATTGTTGACTGAGATCTTAATAACCATTTTAGTATGTTTGAGTGCAAAAACCTGATTTGCAAAACAAAATTTTTGCCTCGAGTCAAGTTTCAAATACAGCTATTTTGTGTGAGCGTTGGTCATATATGATGATAGTAGCTATGAGCCTATGACCTTAATGTGTTGGCCAAATTCTGGGTTTGGAGTACCATTCAACAGTCCAATACAAGCATAGGGAACTTCAATCTGACCATATTTTTGGTTTATTTGTAGATAGAAGTAGGTAAAATCCTCGATGCGAAGCAGTACTCCACGCTGCCTGACGTGGTGAACTTGAACTGCCAGAATCTCTACTAGAAAAGGGAGCAACTACAAACTTCTGTGATCAATATGGTTTAACTTCCCTTCACCTTGCGTCTCTCAAAGGACACAAAGATGTAGTAACGAGGCTCATTGAAAACGGGGCTGACTTAGAATGTCAAGATGCCGAAGGCCATACAATCCCGTATTTGTACATTTGATCTGTGAAAGCATAGGTTTGAATTGTCGAGGCATGCGTAATTTTATATATAAATACATACATATGTAGCTGTAGAAGGGGGAAAAAAACATTTGTATTTGTAATGGTTTTGAAAATTATAGTTAAATCCCATAACAAAGGAGAAGAAAAGGCGTCTACAGCAGGATTTTAAACCAGCGCAGGCAGAGCCCAACAGATTTCGCTCTTTAACCACTCGGACGTATCGACGTCTGTGTGCAACAGTTGTAATACAAATTGACATCAAATTTAAAAATAGATTTATCTCAAATACAAAAAATAAGGATCGCCCACCGTGGGGCTCGAACCCACGACCACAAGGTTAAGAGCCTTGCGCTCTACCAACTGAGCTAGACGGGCTTCTTTTCAACAATAACACAAATTTAATTAAAGATTATTCCACATAAATAAATTGATATACAAGGAAATAATTCGAACTTTCTGACAAGTCATAACTTACATCATAATATTAATTTTGAATCCTATGGTCCAAACTAGATGTATACAAGTGTTCTCGTCTCGGAATGACGCATGTTTGAACTTGTAACCTATATATTCATTTTATATCCATTTTCTCCATTTATTTAATTTACCTTTCTCACATATTTAATATTTGTTGTGACCAACTAATTTCTTATGTTCACGGAAACTATATTTTAATTTTCATTACGTATTTTATCAATATTTTTTATATCATTGAACTCATCACCAAAGTTCTTTCAATAATTTTAGTATGCAAATATTAAATTTGTGAAATCAAACTATAATCTATTTTGACAAAACTTGAACTCAAATCATACCTCAACGTATGATTTTGACAAATAATCGGCATGCAAAAAATTAACTGCAAATATCATCATATTTACAATTGCATGCTACTGTAACTAAGAATTTAAGGCCTACAACTCTGATATAAAAAAAACACCTTCGGAAACATAAATAAGCAACGAGAACAGACCAGCAGAACAATTTTTGTTATTTAAGTTTTCAAACCTACGGCTGTGTGGAGAGAAATTGGCTCGTTTTCCAGCATAGACCACAGAGTATCTTCAATCCCGCCATACATACGTACTATCGGGACATTTGAACCGTTCAAACATCGATTTGATTATATTTTTGTAGTCTTAGCTTTGCCAAATCTCAAAGCAGATCTTCTGTTCCAGTTAGTTTTATTTTCATCGTTCTTGCCCTTTTTCAGCTTCTTCAGTAGTCGATACTCGTTGGCCAGCTCATCTGCGTCTTCGGCTGACTGAGCAGCACGTCTTTGCTTGGCTATTTTCTTCCTCGTAACAGCGGCTGTAGGATTTGAGACAGCTTCCGGTTTCTTCTGTTTTTGTTCTAGCTCTTTTTGCAGCTCTTTTTGCTTCCATGTTTTTCTTTCGTTGTTTCTCACGAGATTTATCCCTAGAGAAAGAGATATCACGAGTCCACATTCGAATAAATAATTCATGAAAAAAGTATATAGCACAACGATATTCCAGCCGGATACTACCATGACATGGTTACTCGGTAGTACTTGACAATTTATAGCAGCGAAAAAAAGAACAGAGAATTCAAAGAAACACAAGGTGAAAGTGTTAAAATGCAAGTAGTGTGCGAGAAAATGCATCATAAACAGTCGACGAAACTACTGAAATTTTGTTCATTTTGACATGGCTACATAGTGGCAAAATGAGTCAAAAAACTAAGATATGGAAAAGGTAAAAGTAAATTTTGAGCGATGCATCCATTTATAGAGTTACGGAGAACCTTTAGCAAGAAATAGATTAAGAGTGTATCCTCACTTGAATTTGATTTCGTCCAGTTTTACATCTTCAACCGGGACAAAAACCTTCGATATAAAGAGAGTGATGCTTCACTTCAGGCATCGAAGGGAGCTGCAACAAGCCAAATCCCATACCCAATTTCCCAATTTCAAGTTCTTTCCATCTGCCCATCAAAAATGTCATTTAAAACATTAAATGACATTATGTATCATGGCATAACTAAAAATGCAAAGTAACCTGAAGATATAAGAACATTGATGTTCTTTATAGGCACGGATATAAGATACAAAAGCTCAGAGTCCTTTCTCCATAATGTCACGGTCTCTTTTAGCAGCAGCTCGAATCTGGAAAGGAACTTCACCCATTATACAAACAAATTTTAAAAAACCCATCACGTCTCATTTATGTGCTGTGTATAGTATTAGATGACTTATTAGTCAAATTATCAGCATAATGCACATTGTACACTGTTAGTAAAACTACAAGACAAACAAATTGGAAGGATTGAAGATTTTGCATTATGGGGGAGACCTCGTTTGGTTTATTTAACACGAGGCAAGGACACGATTTTTATAAGTGAATGCATTAAGTCCATGATCAAATAAAGAAAATGATGAAAATTAGAGCATGGTATCCCTTAAAAAATTTCTTCACCTGAGGAATAATGTCAGGACCTTCGTCAGAGCATTTTGTACCTTCAAGTGGAACTCTCCTTAATCGAAGGAACTCTATATAGGCTTCCTCCTGAATGTTTAGTAGAATAATTACGTTCAAGGAAACCAAAAAAGTTGGGGGAATTTGGGGTAGTAACATAGCCAAAGACTTAGCCAACAAGATTAGAGTCCCACCACCCACCCCAAAAAAAAAAAAATAAAGAAAAATAAACCTTTGGCAACAAAAAGACAATAGCCCTTCCTTGCCGTCCCATCCTAGCGGTTCGACCAACTCTAAGCACAAACACATTTGGGTTCTGAGGAGGGTCATACTGCATTTTAAAAAAAATCACATGCTTCAACTCCTGGAATGTGCTAATATTCATTTGAAGTTGTACAAATAAAATTTAAAAATATAATTGCTCAACTGCTACCTGTATAATACAGTCAACACCAGGAATGTCAAGTCCACGTGCCGCTACATCAGTGCAAAGAAGAATGCCACTCGACAAAGGCGTAAATAAGGCTAATGATTTTTCTCTTGCAGCCTGCATTCACAACAAAAAAAAGTCATGGACTGCACTAAGCCTGCCTTTTGCAACATAAAGGGAACGAATATTATACAAAACATGACCTGCTTCATCTTTCCATGAAGAGAGATTAAAGAGAAATCCTTCAGAACAAAAAGGCGTGGGAAGTACAGTGCCCCAGTAATCAACGCATGCACAAGTCATGAAATAGCTACAAAAGAAGCGCAATTAATTGTCAAAAAGATAATCTTTAGCTAAGATGCCAAGAGATAAAGGGGCTGCAATCATAGCAAACTGGAACTCACATTATCAATTTTCGAGTTTTATTCTTAACAAGGAGATCAATGAGCTGGGAAGGTTTCTTGTCAGCGTCACATTCAAGATACTATAATTTCATGTAACCATAAACAAAGCTAGCATCAGCATCCCTGATTTAGTATAGCATTCAAGACACAGAACATTTGTGCAACCATAAATAACAGGAAAACATCAGTATATTCGAATTAAGTATCAATTTATTCGAATCCTGAATTTTGAGCTAAACCAATATCAGTAAAAAAATGTGACTGCAGAGATTCAAACAATCTGAAGAAGATAAAGGCGTACCTCGATATGCAGTCCTGAAGGTGTTTTACAGAGGTAATTTGTTGAGATGATAGTGAATCGTTGCTCGAACTTCAACCCTCACAGGGTTCCGCAATCCTGCCTTAGATAGCTCTTCAACTGCCTCAGTTTGAGCAGCTGAAAAGAGACCAGTTCTACGAAGCTTTGGTAAGCAATTTATAATTGGATTATCTGCTTCTGGAATCCCATATCTAACAGCCTATCAGCTTCATCTAAAATAAGTATCTGTCGCACCAAAATGAATCTTTTCAAGAACAATAAAATAATGAACTCAGAATTAATCAAAGCAGTGGAAAACCAAATCACTACGCAAATAAAACTCCCTTGAACATTCATAAAGAGAAAAAGAAACCAGGAAAATGATATAAACATACAACCCCACCAACCTCAGGCAGCAAGAGAAAAGAATGAACAAAAGCTTAACTGATTAACTGTTGCTATCTTAACCTTCTTCAAGATACTTGTCACTAATGTGGTGATGTGCTAAAGATAATCAAAACACACAATCTTTTGTTTTACCAAGACAAACTAAATCACAAGTCTTGGAAAAGGAGGTAGAAATTAAGGAGTAACATAACAAAATTTCACCCTTGTTTCTGATTTGCATGTTTATTTCATAGCCCACATACTATTAAAAGGATAAACAATTTTTGGCAATTTTACATATTATAAATCCGAAACTGTATCATTTGTAAGCATCGAAGGAAATGCAAAGTGTTGAGAAGTAAAAATTCACTACTTCAAGGTAATTGATCAAGTAAAAGAAAGGTCTAGAATATCACCAATCGCCCTTGGAATCAAATCCAGGCAGATGAAAAAGAAGTAATTTGTCACAATAAAGTAAATACCAATCAAAAAACATGAAAAATATCAATTTCTAAAATGAAGGAGAACAACCAATACCTCAAGGCTGCGAAAATCCAATATATTTATCCGCTCCATAATATCATACAATCTTCCAGGTGTCCCAATCAACAAATTCGCTCCTCATCTTCTATCTTCCTCCCATCAGCTTTCACATCCACTCCCCCAACTAACAGCATTGGCGTCACATTAGGCAAAGTTGAAATATATGGCTCCGCAACCTTAAATATCTGCGAGGACAACTCCCTCGTAGGAGAAATAATTACCCCCATCACCTGTAACCAGTAAAAACAAATTAGCTAAAAAGTTAAAAAAAAAAAATCATATGCGCCAGATAATTCTAAAATTTTACAACCACTTAATACTGCATTTACATTATCAAAACCTCCCAACTACTACTCATCACACAACTATACTTGCCAAAGTAATTTCCTTTAAAAATATAAGCATTATTCACTAGATTTTATACGTCAATAAATTATGCCCGGTAATAAAAATTGAAACTTGGTGTTATTTATGTATGTCACTGCCTTGGTGGGGTTTGGGAACTGAAGCAAAGCGGAGGATTTCGACAAGGGGGATAATGAAGGCTAAGGTTTTGCCGGAGCCAGTTGCGGCGTCGACAGCCACATCTTTGAAGCTGCAGAGCAAGGGAATCATTGCGGCTTGAACCGGGGTGCAAAACTCGAAGGCTTCCCGATTTAGGGCCTCTACGATCGGTTGGGACAGCGGCGGGTTGAGGTCGGAGAACCCTGTACTTTGAATTTGGTATAAAATCTATATAATTTTGATACTAATTATACATAAGATAGAAAATCTATATAACATTGTTAATAAGTATATATAAAATTGATATTAAACCTATAAAATTTTTGTATTTGTTACATATAAAATTGGTATGAAACCTATACAATTTTGGTACTAATTATCCATGGAATTGATGAAACATTTACAATTTAGGTACTAGCTACACATGATATTGGTATGAAACCTATACAATTTTGGTACTAATTACAAATAAATTGGTATGAAAGCTATGCAATTTCGGTACTAAAATATACATAAATATGTATGAATCCTATATAATTTTAGTACTTATAACACATGAAATTGGTATAAGAACAATACAATTTTGATACTTATTACACTTGAAGTTAGAATGAAATATATACAATTTTGGTACTAGTTACACATAAAATTGGTATGAATCCTATACAATTTTGGTACTAGTTACACATAAAATTCGTATGAAACATGTACTATATTCGGTACTTATTACACGTGAAGTTGGTATAAAACCTATACAATTTTGGTACTAAGTATACATCAAATAGGTATGGATCCTATACAATTTTGGTACATATTACAAATGAAATTGGTAAGAAAGCTATACAATTTTGGTACTTATTACACGTGAAGTTGGTATGAAATATATACAATTTTGGTACTAGTTACACATGAAATTTGTATGAATCATATACAATTTTGGTATTAGTTACACATGAAATTGGTATAAAACATATAGTATATTCGGTACTTATTACACGTGAAGTTTGTAGGAAACCTATACAATTTCTGTACTAAGTATACATAAAATTGGTATGAACTATGAAATTGCGTACTATTCTATACATTTGTGGTACTAGTTTTTACACTTGAAATTAGTATTAATTCTATACAATTTTGGTAATAATTACACATAAAATTAGTATCAAACATATATAATTTAGGTATTATTGGTATTAAACCTATATAATTTAGGTCTTAATACACATGAAATTAGTATTAAACATATACAATTTTGGTAATAGTTACACTTTAAATTGGTATTACAATTTTCGTTGTAGTTACACAAAAAATTGATATTAAACTTATATAATTTTGGTACTGGCTACACATAAAATTGGTATTAAACATATATCATTTTGGTACTTGTTACACATGAAATTGAGATTAAATATATATAATGTTGGTACTAGTTACACATGAAATTGGTATTAAACTTATACAATTTTGATATTAGTTGTTGAATTTTTTATTAAACGTATACAATTCAGGTACTAGTTACATATAAATATTGATGTTAAACTTATATATCGAAGAAACAAACAATATCAATTTCAAACAACAATAACAATATTTCTATAGAATCTTCTATATTAATGTTAATATTCTATATCGAACAAACAAAAATATCAATTTCAAATAACATCAATTTTAAACTTTACAAAAAAATTATTTGTTCTCGTACTAGTTACACATGAAATTTGTATGTAATATATACTATTTTTGGTACTTATTACACGTGAAGTTGGTCTGAAACCTATACTAGTTACACATGAAATTGTATTAATCATATACAATTTTGATACTAGTTACATATGAAATTAGTATCAAATCTATATATTAGTTGAATCGTCATATTTAATTATAATCTATCACTCGGTAGATGGGGTTTTGAATAAGATCGTATGAATTTACATCGTTGGAAATTTATATAGTCGACAGGCGTATAACTTCAACGAATCATTGTGCTATTTTAATTGTTTAATAGTTTATCTTAGGCGGACACGTCAGTATGATTGTTGAATGATTATTTCTATTTAACACGCGGAATAGGTAATAGAATAACATATGATTATTTGGCTAATAAACTAAAGAACACAATATAGTGGATATGTGGACATATTAAATTGACTGTTGAAATTGATATTTTTGTTTGTTCGATATAGAAGATTAACATCAATATAGAAGATTCTATAGAAATGTTATAGGGTTGTTTGAAATTGATATTGTTTGTTTCTTCGATATATAAGTTTAACATCGATATTAGTGTTTAATTATTACCTGAATTGCATAAGTTTAATATGAATTTCATGTACAACTAGTACCAAAATTGTAAAATTTAATACTAATTTCATGTGTAACTAGTACCAAAATCTATAGATTTAATACCAATTTCATGTGTAACTAGTACCAAAATGATATATGTTTAATACAAATTTTATTCGTAACTACTACCAAAATTGTATAGTTTTAATATCAATTTCATGTATAACTAATACCAAAATTATATAAGTTTAATACCAATTTTATGTGTAACTACTACGGAAATTGTAATATCAATTAAAGTGTAACTAGTACCAATATTGTATATGTTTAATACTAATTTCATGTGTAGTTAATACCCAAATTGTATAGGTTTAATACCAATGTTGTGTAACTAGTACCTAAATTATATATGTTTGATACTAATTTAATGTGTAATTATTACCAGTTGTATATGATTAATACTAATTTCAAGTGTAACTAGTACCAAAATTGTAGAGAATAGTACGAAAATTTCATAGGTTTCATACTTCATACCAGTTTTATGTATACTTAGTACAGAAGTTGTATATGTTTCCTACCAACTTCACGTGTAATAAGTACTGAATATAGTATATGTTTCATACCAATTTCATGTGTAAATTGTACCAAAATTGTATAGGTTTTATACCAATTTCATGTGTAACTAGTACTAAAATTGTATATGTTTCATACCAACTGCACATGTAATAAGTACCGAAAATAGTATATGTTTCATACCAATTTCATGTGTGACTAATACCAAAATTGTATATGATTCATACCAATTTCATGTGTAACTAAATCCAAAATTTATATATTTCATACTAACTTCACATGTAATAAGTACCAAAATTGTATAGTTTTCTTACCAATTTCATTTGTAATATGTACCAAAATTGTATATGATTCATACCTATTTTATTAATACTTAATACCGAAATTGTATAGGTTTCATACCAACTTCACGTGTAATAAATACGAAATATAGTATATATTTCATACTAATTTCACGTGTAACTAGTACCAAAATTTTGTATAGGATTCACACCAATTTTATGTATAACTAATATCAAAATTGTATATATTTCATAATAACTTCAAGTGTAATAAGTACCAAAATTATATTGTTCTCATACCAATTTCATGTGTAATAAGTACTAAAATTTATTAGGATTCATACATATTTGATGTATACTTAGTACCGAAATTGCATAGGTTTCAATTTTATTCGTAACTAGTACCAAAATTGTATAGGTTTAATACCAATGTCACGTGTAACTAATACCTAAATTGTAAAGATTTCATATCAATTTCATGGGTAATTAGTACCAAAATTGTATAGGTTACATACCAATTTTATTTGTAATAAGTACTAAAATTTATAGGTTTCATACCAATTTTATGTATACTTAGTACTGAAGTTATATAGACTTCTTACCAATTTTATATATAATTAATACCAAAGTTATATAGGTTTCATATCAGGTTCACGTGTAATAAGTACCAAAATTTAATAGGTTTCATACCAATTTTATGTATACTTAGTACCGGAGGTGTATAAGTTTCATACCAATTTTATGTATACTTAATTCCAAAATTGTATAGGTTTTATATCAATTTCATGTGTAATAAGTACCAAAACAGTATATGTTTCATACTAATTTAAAGTTTAACTTGTACTAAAATTGTATAAGTTTTATACCAACTTTACATGTAACTAGTACATAAATTGTATAAGTTTCATACCAACTTCACGTGTCAGAAAGTAAGGGTAGTTTAGCATTTTTAGGTGAATAGTGAGTTAGAACTAAAACAATTTACGGCTTGTGGACTGACACAAAAATTTCTCTTACACAGTGACTGATGTTCAAATTTAGTTTGGCTTTGGAGATTTATTCTGAATTTGCCCTTAATCCATTCCCAATTTTTTTCGAATTTAACTTAATTTATCTTAACCTTTTGATATCGTACAATAGTTGCATAAAATGGTTACTAATAATTCCTCTAATAAATATTAGTATTAACCTCACAAATAGCTAAATAAACATTTTAAGATAATATTTTTAAAGAAATTACCTCAATTTGTTAACAGAAATGGGGACCTTGTGCCAAATTAAATGACAAAATGCAAATTGGTGAGGAAAATACATTTGAATCCACTCTTCCTCAAAGTAATACCTTTCAAAAAGCATAAATAAATATATGAATAATACATTAAATGTCTCATGTTTGAGTCCATTTCAAGTTCAGTTCTTAAAGTTTTCAGTGATCTATTAGTCCCTAAACTTTAAAAAAAATGCACGATTCAATCATTGATTTAAAACGGTCGTGATAAGCAAATATAAATGGACTAATTCAAGAATATTTTTAAAACTGTAGGTACTAAATCATATCTTGTTTGTTTCCAATTCGGTCTCTAAAATTTTAAAAATATTATCGATTCAGTCACTCTCCATTTGCAAACCCGTCCATATGCCATTGTATCCAAAATATGTCTTAAATACTTGTGTCTTCATACACAATTTTTTTTTTTTAGCTTGCCCATCAAGTCATCCACTTTCTCCATGATATGATAGAACATAAATTTTGTGAACTACGAAATATAAAAAAAAAAAAGTAAGTTTGGAATAAAAACTAATCATCGGCACAAATGCATATTTGTTCAGATGGATATTTTTTCGACAATATTTTTAAATGTTTATGAGCCAAATATATGTGTATCTACGATGCATGTACACTCACACGATGACATTGACACAGACACGATATATCAACTGCAGCTCTTTGCATTGCTCAACAACGCTCTTGACATCTACCATTCGATAGTCATAGAATCGACTGGCTACATATTTCTTTGCGCCCGCGTCGTCAACTTTGTATTTCATTTCTAACGATTCCCAAAGATCCTTCGCAGTTTCTTTTGGGGAATACACATTGAAAAGTGCATCGTCAAGAGAATTCAGTACATAGTTACAGCAGAGGTAGTCGGCACTCAGCCATGATTCGACTATTACAGCAGATTGAGGATCCTCTTTGTCCTCCACTGGTTTCTCCTCTTTGAGAAACCTCGTCAAGTTCAAGGTGGTGAAGAAGAACATCATCTTCTGCTGCCAGCGCTTAAAGTTGGAACTTTGAACATTTTCGGTTTTTCAAATTGAGAGAACGTCATTGGGTTTCTCAAAATTGGTATAACGACCTCAGCGATGCTAGCTTTCACCCCTGGAATCTCAGTATTCTCAGCAATTCGATTTTGAATCTGGTCAGCCATTAGCTAAAACATAACATAAACAACACATGGTAAATAATATCAAACTAGTTTGAAAAACAACAGTATAAAACCTTTGATAGTGCTCAAATAGTGATTGTTTGAAAATTGGAGAATTATTGTTTCCGAAAACTGATTCAACTCCAAAGACAAACAAAAATAAAAAAAATTGAGTTTATGATTGTTGTTATCTGCTTAATTAAATCGATGGATTGAATCAGTTTAAACAATTGTATTAAGAAGTGAAATTTAACTTTAAACAAACATCGAACAATGAAACTACAAAAGCATTAGACTTACAGTAGTAGTTATAAACTGAAGAGTTAATCAACAAAAAATTGGAAACAATTCTGGACGAGGCCACAACAAGCGGTGTACCCGTAAACTCAAATTTGCCCGCCTTAGCTTCTGGCCTTCGGGACAAGTGAGTTTCAAGGTACAACGTCCAATCACCTCTGTTCGGATTGAAGCAAAACTCCGAGCAGACTCCCTCGAACACTAACAGTGTGCATTACTCTCAAAGTAGAATGCTATATGTATGTATGCAGATTTTCAGAATTAAGACAGTATTATGCTGGTGCAGCTTATATAGCTGAGCAGCAGACCTCTCCAAAGGTCACATATAATTAAATGTATTGTTTAGTGGGTTGATGAAATGTCTCAATACTTAACATCAGATTAATCCGGATTTAAGTCTCACGCTTAAATCTGAAATCAATTCTGCAGGTAGGTGAAAAGTCTCAAACTTAACTCAGTAGAACATGAAAAGTCAGGTATATGAAAAGTCATTTCAGAAATCCGAGCAGTAAAAAGATAGGACTGTCTTCGCGGCAGCGGCAGCGACACACGCGTCGAGTCGAGACGAGCCGAGCCGAGCGGATGGACGGACGGCGTGCGAAGGACACCCATCTTTTCTACTTAACTTGTAAGGCCTCTCTACCTTAACAGAGAAATCAAGATATAAACAGGGCTAAATATGTATTAGAGACATCTTAGAGTTCTGGTTGTTATGTGAGCTCAATGAAATTACAAGCCAAAAATAAAACTTCGACAGTTAGTTAATTACATTCCCAATAAGAATGTTAAGACTATCAAAAATCCTGTATTCTATCTTCTTTCATGCCTCCTTCAGCTCACAGTTCAACCCAACCCTTAGCCCCTTTGGTCCAAAAGCGTACCTACAGGAACAACTCACCATGAGCATATATATATCACCACTTAACACAATTCAACTTAATAAAATAATTAAGCGCATGAGACAATTAATATATATGCTCCTCGATCACCACATTAGCACATTTCATTGTTGTTCATGTTTCACAAACTTATGCACAAAATCATTAGTTCACAATATAATGATCGATAACGTGTTTCCAATTGTATCCACAATATTCCACATTAATCACTAGAATTGTGACTATTCCGGTCCCAATACAACAGCGGAATTCGACATATAGCGGCATCATATGATATCCCTCGCTTCGACAATGACAGCGGCATGTTACCTCGCTTAGACATGACAGCGGCAAATATCATATTACCATCGCTTCATATGACAGCGGCAAGTACCTCCCTCGCTCGGAGATAAAGGCTACCGGAACATTCATCAATTCCATCACATTAATCAAACACCATAGTTGATTCCATTATCACAGTAAATCACAGTCATTTCACATATACCATCACGTATAAGGATTCACTATCCACAATATACATAATCAAAGGTATGACACGTTTTACCGTCCGATGCTCGTACGTCTCACTACGTACCTTGGTCTCAAAAGTGGAGAAGTTGTATAACTTTATCTCCTCGATGTTGTTGGTACCTGGGATGGTTCTACACAACCATACAAATCAATATTAGATGCCAATTATAGTCCAATATTCAAAAATTCCACAAAAATGCCAAAAACACACATTTGTGTGTCTCGCGATCGATCGCCAAGATGCCCCAATCGATCGTGAGATCACACTGCCCGATCCTTAAAATTTTAGCTTTCGGCGATCGATCGCCACTTTTGGGCGATCGATCGCCAACCTCACCGATCGATCTCCCAAAAGTGGCGATCGATCGCCAAAGGCTTCTGGAGCCTACTGCTGGCTCGCGATCGATCGCCAAAAACAGGCGATAGATCGCCAGCCCCTGTACCACGAAAATCACCATTTTTGCACATTAAAACCTTCACTAACCTCAACACCATTTATACCAACAACTCAAAAACATTAAAACACTTAAAACCTTCAATACACATCATAAAACCACCAAAAATCCAACATCCCACCAAAAATCACACTAACCCAAACAAACCCATTTCAAACCCTTTTAAAATCCTACCAAAACTCAAACCAAACACTTCAAGAACAACAAGAAGTGATATATAAACATCATAGGCATTAAATCTTACCAAGAATCACCAAAAGGAAGCTTTTGCAAGAACTTCCTTCCCACTTAGAAGCTAAAATCGAGTTTGAGGGGAAAGTAAGGGTTTGGGAAGAGATTGGGGATTTAGAGTGAAGAGATAAAGTGGAATAAAAAGGGGGTGAGGTAAAGGGTTAAACCTTTATTTAAATTTGTACCCCAACAATTAACATGATGTAAATTATGCCCCAACATGGTATTTTAAACACATTTCACCACAATGCACCAAATTTCAATTAAATGCATGTTTCACAAAATAAATGACTACCAACACATGCAAGCCATTAAAACACCCAATTACCCAACATGCATAACATGCACCCTGAAATGCTCTACCAGCCCACATGACCAAGCATTTCCACATGGCAATTAATTCTAACACATAAGGCAATTAACACCATAATTAATCATATTTAATCATATGAACACAATTAATGCCTTAAACACAATTAATCATTTCGGGGACATCACATAACTACACTATATTGATTTGTATCTCATTATAAACAAACCATAAGTGTCTCAATTTCTCAATGTGAGATTTCTTTAGCCTAATTGACTATTCATAAATTAACTTACCTTAATTTTATTCTCATTAACAACATTATATCTAATTATTGGGCTTTTAATCATTAAACCCAATAATTAATAATTAACCACAATTAATTAATCATAACATTAACCCTCAAAAGCGTTCTTTTGTGTTGGATATGTACATTGCTCTTGTCCAAAACCGGTGGGTGTTTGATTTTTTTTTAAAAAAATTAAGGACACATCATATGATATGTATGACATGTGTTCGATGAATGTATGTGTTAGCTGGTGTGCGAAGGTCCAAGTCCAAATTTTCAAAAACGATGAAGCACAAGATATTAATGCAAGTTATATATAAAAAATTATTTTCTTCAAGTACACTGCACGATTTTTCTCCTCCGCCGCTTCCTCTGCTTTCACCGCTGCCATTGGCCACTGGCATAGCTACACAGCGATCCTTTCACAAGCCCTCTCATTCTCGTCATCCCTAATCGTCGCTGCATTACCAAGGAACAACTTGCATTCCTCGCTACTGTTTTACTTCCTGCTGTGCTTCGCTCTTCTCTCCTGGGCGTGCCGGAAATTTTTCCTTTCACACATTAACGTGAGTGGCTTGCGGGTTTGATTACTGTAGGGGTTTTAACTCGGTTGGTTAATTTAGGGATTTGGATTTAGTTTGCGTGGGGTTGATTTTATTTTGGGAAGACCATGGCATGTTTTATAGAGTTTGATACGCGTTTTTGACAGGTTTTGATATATTGTACGCCAATCTTGAATGAATTGTAGCAGTTTTTGAATAGTTTTTGTCCTGTCTTTATTTTTACTAATTAAATGTATCGGTTGGCTTTTAGTTTCCTCTAATGTGTTGGGGTTATTTTTATTGTTTTTATGTTGTTGTATCAGAATAATTAAGAGTTGTCGATTTAATTAAGCAGGAAAGCTGTAGAGATGCAGCAACAAGGTCCGATGTTTCCAGTCACGCCGTCATTTCCATCCACTAACATCACCACCGAGCAAATCCAGAAGGTATTCTACACTGTTTATGCAAATAAAAAGAATCAAGCTGAATATTACTCTTTTTGCATATTTGAGCTCGTGCTTGAGTTTTAGCTTTGCCGAGGCTCAGTTTTAAAATAAACCATTTTGAGCGAAACCTCTGTTCAACTTAAGGTTTGGATTTGAACTGTACTAGTCCGTTTCTAGCTTAATTATCATTGTTTTTCAAGCAGATGCTTGATATATACAATATCAAAGCTTGTGAGTGGCTCGTAAAATATCAAACTAAAACGTTAGGCTTGAATTTGGTTCAAAATAATTTTGAATACTTTTGAGCTTGGCTGGACTTCGATAATTTCAACATACATTGATTAATAGCCATGCAGAAAAGGTTCAAACAGGCTTGTTTCATTTCACCCTCACTAATTACTATGCACCACCCACCCTCAGAAGTTTCCTGGCATTCTGAAGATCCGAATAGTAGTTTTGTATGAGTTTCTTGGGTTTTCTGAATGATACAATAACTTAGCCTTTAATCTCATATGATCATATGTTATATTTTATATAATGCCATTTACGTTAATTGATCATCTACTGGCTATTGTGCCTCATTAGGTCTGTATTGGTCCATTTATTACTTGGTTAACTTGAACCTTTTGTAGAAAGGAACTTTGGGAAATAATATGCCTTTACGTTGAGACTACTTTTCTTATGGAGCTGGTTGCATGAAATTATTGATTCTGAGTAAAATAAAGCCTTAACTTGCTGATAGTTTACCTCTTGCAAAAGTGAAGTCATTGTTGGTCTCCTTGTATTGTAGCATTTTGGCATTGACGATCTATTATACAGTGAGTTGATAATGTTCATGACTGTTAAATATTCGTAAGATCTTATTTTTTGTTGTCTCAAAAGCGTACTTTCATAACTAAGGTTTTGATTAATATTCTTGCAAGTTTTCCATGCTTTAAATGAGTACATGTAATTTTCTAATGGAATTATTGACAAAATAGTGGAAATTTTAATTCATTTGTGTTACATTCAATCGAGGCCCTGAACTTCAGAAGAATAAAATTGATCAACTCATAACATAGAGTTTAAGCCCCAAGTTCATCAAATGAAACAAGATGAGTTTAATGGTCTCCTAGTCATTCGTAAATGTTAAGAATCGAGTATGTTTAATCATGTTAAAAATACCCTCCACGAATATTCAGCATCTGGATTGCATGGAACATGGAAATTTTTCACAATTTTATAAAATGGGAAGTATGATATTGATTTTTCAAAATCTTTGGAGGGACCACAAAGATACCTCACTTAGCAACAAATTTCCTTCTATAGTGTATATGCATGTCAATGATATTTGATCACTTGTGAAATGCTTTAAGTTTAAAGGTGGATCTTGTGTTCCCATTGTCTTTGTTAAGAGATTTCAGCCACGTGTAACACTTTCATGGCTGCCTGATGGCCATTATTATGTTCTCAAAGTGGGCACCGTATCCTAAAGCATCCAATTAAACAATGCCAAGTACCTATGATCCTGTAACAAATACTGGTATCCATTGCTAAATGTAACAGACTAATGGTTGCTGCTGCAAGCAGAAACGTATGTAGTCCACTATGCAAGAGGCTTTAAGTCCGGTTGTGAGCTAAGCTATTCTCCAAGCTCTGGAGGCATATTTTAACTTTTCTGAACTGCGACTGAGTTGGGGAAATGCAAATGAGATAACATAAGTTATCTTCTCATCTGGATGTCATGGTAGGTTTCACTCTTTTTCTTCCGTGAAAAACGCCGAACGATAGGGTTGAGATAGGACCCAACCTTTATATAAGTCCGAAATATCATACAAAGAGAAGATTGAATCTCATCTTTGGGAATAGTATGCTGATCAAAGAGGGCGACACAACATTATTTTGAAAGATATAATCTTAACCGAAAGGAGATGCAAGATATTAGGGCGAGCCATGTGGATGTGACACATTGTGACTTTACTGATTGATAAATTTGGCGTGCTAATATGAACTATTCATTACTGGCAACTATCCAGCTACTTGGCATTGCATTCGTTTCTTCTGTAACACTCGTTTAATATAATCGTGTGAACGTTCCATCATACTTGAACAGTTTCTAGGGTTAAAATTGCATAGTTTAATTTCTAATATGGAACACGATCACCAACCATTGATGCAGTACCTTGACGAGAACAAGAAATTGATATTGGCAATTTTGGACAATCAAAATCTTGGCAAACTTGCTGAATGTGCCCAGTAAGTGGTTTCTCTTTGTCATTATCTCTTCATGTGCATATACATTTATGTGATGGCTCATGCTGCTGCATTTGCTCCTGGCTTTGATGTATCTCGTGACCAACTCTATTACCAGTTAAGTAGACAGAGATCACAGTTTCGAGGTTCTTAAGTGTTCATGGATTATGAAACTCCCTGCTCTCGTTAAAAAAAAAAAAATGTCTCCCAAAGTTTTCTGATGCATCATTTATTTCTTAAATCCTTCGTGGATGTTTTTTACTTGAATGATCTTTTTGACTTATATTATCTTGGCTATAAGATACCAGGCTCAACTTCAAAAGAATTTGATGTATTTGGCCGCCATTGCTGATGCCCAACCGCAAACACTGTCACCATCAATGCCACCCCTGGTATCTCGTGTAGTGACCTTAATACGACTTTACTTGTACAATTACAAACTGCTTTCTTATTCATACATCAGCACATGCAGATGACTCCACATAATGCAATGGAACAAGGGGGTCTTTACATGCCGCATCCTCAGGCAGCAGCCATGGCTCAGCAACCAGGTACATTTGCCCAACGAGCACCATTTGGAACTCCACATCCAATGCAGGATCCACGGCATCAACTACCTAAACAACTCCACCCACAATCCACTCAAGGGCTAATGGCCATGTGGCCTGTTGGAGCCACAAATGGCATGAATCCCATGCACAACAATGCCAATCTTGGAGGGTTCAACAGCAGTTTAACCGCTTTAAATCCAGGAAATAAGCAAGATAATCCTGAGAGTGGTGCCACGTCGAAATCCGATGGCCAAGGAGGTTCTACCATGCTACGTGGTAGCGCAGATGGAAATAAAGCAAAATAAAAGGCTCAAAAGTGGTTGCCTCTGGTTGTTGATAGTATGCTTTCTACCGTAAAACTAGCATCATCTGGTTCCACATTACCGTAGAGCTAGATAGTTTCTTATCCTCTATCCGAGACAGGACAGGCGCGTTCCAGTTTACCTCTATTGTTGTAAATAAAGGAAGAAAAGCTGGTACCATGCAATGTCATAATTTCATATAGACTCGGGACGATGCATGGTGTACTGGAAGAGCAAATCTACACAGTTTTTGTATTTGTAGAGAGACTCTTATTTTCTTCCGTGATGCATCTGTTTTTTGAGGAATGAAACGTGGTGGATTCGAACCAAGAAACTTTTCATACTTTCCAACGTTCCCTCGATTTAAGAATTTACTTGTATCCATTGCAAAATGCAAAAGTAGGTGATAAATTTAACCATACTTTGAATATTAAACAAGTAACTGAATATGCATGCATATAATTTACATATATGGGTTACATCGTGAGAAAATAGGCATCCAATTGTTTGAGCAGCTGAGTTTTATTTGTTATAAGCAAACATCATTTAATGATCAAAATAATTATTAATTATTAAATAATAAATAGTAATGGATTTGCTGCGCATTCTCAGTGAATCGGATAAGAACGATGAGGTGTGTGCATGTGAAAGGATAACAAGTCTAACAAAAACAATAAAACGTCACAATGGTTGGAACATGATTGTGTTCAACTTTATACTATACATATAGCACTCAACGTTTGGGTTTTTTAATTAAATAATCAAAAAAATAATATGATTTAACAAAATAACCGACTATGAAAAATATCATTAAAGTGATCGAAGTCGTCATTTCAGGTGGCGGCTTGACGTCTTTAAGTCTGGAAAAAAATTATAGATGACGTCTTCAATAATTTTTTTTTTAATGAAGATGTCATTTGAGATGTCATCTTCATGTCTGGAAAAAAAAATGTTGTGAGTAATGTTATATATTCAAACTCGTATTATAAACGAATAATAAACGTACAATCATTGATACAGAAACGTACAATATTTACACAACAAACTTACAATCATTTACACAAATAAAAATTTATTGATTTCGAGAAGTTGAAGCCATTTATCGTCTTGTATGGGCTTCTGGCCAGTCCATCTCATGCTAAATAGGTGTTGTTCGATCTTGACATACTCTTCTGGTTTTACGCAAAGTGAAGTTGTGGTACAACTCAAAATATGTGGTGCTCCAGTTCTACCGGTTCCGGGTTGGACCGGTTCCAACCCGGAACCGATTTTTTTGTTTTTTTTTTAAAAATCAAGGAAAATTGTTGCTTGGAGGATTCGAACACGCGACAATTGTCTTCTACTCTAAAGCTCTAACCAATTGAGCTAATAAGCCTTTTTGTTTGTAAACTCGGACCGGACTAACCGATCCGGTTTTGGGTCGGGTCCGAATTGACCCGGCCCGATAAGCATCATATCGATACCACATTAGATAAATTGTCACTAGCTTGTACGACTGGTTAGTAGATTGATTCTTTTTAAGATTTATTTTCAAATATCGGAGTAGGTAGATTTTTTTTAATAGATTTGATCCCATTTGGCATCAAGTTAATCTATACCCAATAATAATTTTTTGAAAAACTGACGATTTAAACTATATGTTTTAAGAGACTATGATCTCGATCTCTTGATATTTATTTCACTACGCCTCCTTCCACAATAATGCCTATGAACAGATGTATCTTGTGAATAAGACACACACGTCAAAGTAAGAAAATTGTATGTTTTATATATACGTTGTTTGTTTGAGTCATTATAAAAGTTTAAAAAAATGGTGGCGGAATTATAGTAGTAGTTGAAATTCAATTAAAAATACGGCAAACACGTGACATGCAAAAACCTTATCTAGAACCCCTAATAGTGTGTTTGGACAACAAAATCGATGGGATTTGATGGCATTGGATTTGTAAATGCCATTTTACGTGTTTGGTAAAATATGATTTTAAAATGAAATTCAGAATTGGTGGGAGGGATTTGGAATAGTGAATCCTTGAAAAAAATGGTTAGATTTGGATGTTAAAACGGATTTTCATTTTCTTTTTCAATATTCCTTCATCATAATTTTAAGATATCATTAATAAATTCTATCTTTCATTTATTTAAATCAATTGTTTTCATAATATTATAAAAAATATTATAATTAAATCAAATATTTGAATATAAAAATATGTTATTTGTATATATAGTAATTTTAAATTTCCAAATTTATACTTATTTTATAATTTTAAAATATTAATCATAAATCTTAAGTTTTATTTATTTAAATTAATTTTTTTTATATAATTTGATAAAAATAATATAGTTAAACCAAATATTTAAAATATAAAAAATTGTTTCCTATATATATATAATATATATATATAATGATCTTAAATTTTCAACTTTTATATTTAAAATATCATAATATTAAATCTTATGTTTTATTTGTTTTAATTAATTCTTTTACGTATTTTTTATTAAAAGAAATATCTTAATTAAACCAAGCATTTGAAATATAAAAAATTATTACACATTGTCAAATTCAATTCGTAAATAAAATTTTAAATTTTTTACCAAACACTAAAATAGAATTTTAATTTCATGGATTCCAAATCAAATTCCGAGTCCAAATCCAAATCCAATTTCAATTACATATCCCATTTTTGAGTCACCCAAACATACCCTAATTCTCCATTATATAAAGTTAACACCGCCCTAAAATATCTATACTCCCAACAACACAATCTTAATTCTGGTTCGATTCTTCCGCTGAAATCGCAGTTCTAGAGGTCTTCATCATCTATCACACACACCAACACACTTTTTCACCCACGCTGTATGTATATGCTATAATTGCATGTTAATGTGCGTTTTATATGTTTGTATAGTTACATGATTCTAGGTTTATGCAGACTTTCAGATCGACGATGGCCACGTCAGCACTGAACCCTAACGCGCCGATATTCGTACCGTCAGCGTACCGCCAAGTGGAGGACTTCTCGGATCAGTGGTGGGATCTCGTTCAGTCTTCCCCTTGGTTCCGCGACTACTGGCTACGTGAGTGCTTCTCCGATCCCCAACTTGACCCCCCATCTATCCTGATTCCCGATTTTACTCTCACAGAAGAGATCAACAACAAAAGCCCCATCAATGACGCTACTTCCAAAGGTAACTGTAGATCCTAATTCTACGCTCAAACACAGAACACTAACAGAGTGACTCAGGCTTATCCTGCTGTTTTTTTATTGCAGATGCGGGTCTGGATTTGGTTTCTCTGGGGTGGTTGAAGTGGAGTAAGCCGCGTGGAGGGGCGGAGGCCCCGAGGTATTGTGAGAAGGCGCCAAGGACTGTGAAGGTGAAGGTGAATCCGAGGCCGATTCAGCAGCCGCGGTAAAAGTGGGATGCGATTTATCGACTCGATGCTTGTGAACTCACGATTTTAAAAGCTTCTGTTTGTGTAAACAAATTTCTGTTTTTTTGTAATTTAAAGCGACTTTTCCTTTTAACTAACGATTATGTGTATTTGGAAATAAAATCGTTCGTCGCATTATGTTAACACAAGTTTACACCATGATTGGTCATTGCTTGATATTAAGTTGGTATTTTCTGAGTTTTGGTCCAGAGTCTTGGCTTGTTTTCCGATATCGTGAGGAACCCTATTGGAATAATATTGGAAAAATGCTCGATGAATTGAAATTAAGCAATGAAAAAAGCGAACGCTAGAAGAAACGAGATCGGCAGAAGGCGAATATCTTTTGTCAAGATTCTACCCTAGGCAATCAATCACCTCTGAGGAGGCAATAGATCGCCTCAGGGTTCTGTCCGAGGCAATCGTTTTGGAGGAGGTTTTGGAGGAGGCGATCGGTCGCCTCAGGCAGTAGCTTAATGACGATTGATAGTCTCTCGGTGGAAATCTATCCCCTAGTGCAGTTTCTTCTGAAATGCCGCGTCCTTTCATGTGCAGATTCGATTTGTTGTGGATGGTTGCTTTCTAAAGGCATCCTTTGATGGAAATGGATATAAACTATAAATATAACACCACGTATGAGTTCAAGACATTTGATTTCGAAATCACATCATATCATATTGAGAATTAAAGCAAGATCAAAGTATTATTGCAACTTCTCTGCATCTTGTTCATTCTTCTTTTGTGTAAGAGAATTTACAACTTTTGTAGTGGTGATATTTGTGATTAGTATTGCTATTATCACAAGTAAGGAATTGTTGTATCTTGGCAGAACATTGTCATATCCCGTAAGCATCGTGCGTAATTTTTCTTAAGAACAAAGTGTTATACACTTGTCTCGACTATTAGTTCTTGTCATCTATCACAACCAATAAAAACGACGACATTTCCTGCGGATTTTGAAGCATCCTCGGATAACATGACCTCTTCATTAGTCACATTGCGAGTTAGATTAACCTTGTTCAAATCTGTGTCCACATCATAAGTTTCAATATCTGCATCCACATAATATTACTTTTTTTAATATTTTAATCATAAATTACTCATCTGAATCATCAGATTACATTAAAATCCATATATTTCAATATTCTTGGACATTATCAATATAAATCTAAAAGTTTATTTGGGATTTTGCAGGAAAATTTCTCCAATCAAAGACTTCCAAAATATAGTTGATAGAGAGTCAATTTTTATTTTTATCATAATTGTTAGATTATCACACAACATAAGAACTATAAAATTAATATTCAAAAACTATCTGAAAACTTAATTAAAAAAAAAATTGTTTACCTTCAATTTTCTTGATGGCCTTCATGATTTTCTTGATACATTCATCACAGTGTAATCCCACCTTCAACTCCACCACTTGATTACTTCCAAAACGGAAATTATCACCAAAACATGTTCAATGTTGGCATTTGTCGAGCTTTATACAATACAAAAGGATATCACTATTTATTTGTGGACATAAACCTTAAAATATTGATCTTCACTCGAAAATACATATTCTATCCACTCTTACGTTCGTGAGGATTCAAAAATATTTACATTTATCTCCGGTGATTGGAATGAGGGTAAGAAGCGAACTTACGATAGATGTATACGTGTTAGGACCAGGTATGTACAAAGATAACTACAAAATATATATAAATACAAAAACTTTTGGACTCGCGTCATCATGTATTTGAATATAAAAAAAAGTATATTAACTTTTAGCTATCATGCAACGCAGGAAATACTTTGAGCAACTAATTCCTCGACGAAATTTGATTATTTGAATATAAAAAAAGTATATTAACTTTTAGCTATCATGCAACGAAGGAAATACTTTGAGCAACTAATTCCTCGACGATATAAAATTTCGTTAGGGTTTTGTAATAATTCCTAATGTAAAAGACAAGAAAGTGTTGAAATGAGACCAATTAGGTTGAAGAACCAGAATAAACGATGATTAATTTCTCCTCTCTTTTCCTTTTTTTTTTAAAAAAAACAAATTTCTGATACCGTAGGCCCAATTCAATTTCGAATATATGACCCATATTATTTTATTCGGACGAGATTTTTAATGAGCTTAAATTCAACGACTCTTCCCTTGATCCTAGGCTTGCTTTAGAGGAAAAGGAAGAAAACTTCACCTTCAATAAGCGTAGATTTATTTCAAAAAATTTCCTGAATCACGTGCCTTTCTCGTAAGACCGAGCGAAATGAAAAAAAAAAAAGGCTTTGCCTTGGTCCTTATTCCGCACTAGTCGGGCGGTGATGGATCAATAAACTATACAAATGGGCCTTCTTATGTAGCTGTTAAGGGGGCCACTTTTTTGCTTAAATTAATAAATAAGTAAAATAAAAGATAAGCATAGCCTCATAGGATGCATTAGAAGTTTCTCATGGGTTATGCCGCGCGGTGTATACAATAACATAATAGAAATAAAGTTGTAGCAATATGATGGATGCAAAATCATAAAATCGAGGCATAAATTGTAACATGATGATACTTTATAAATCAACCTTTTGTTGTCGGATTTATCTCTCTCAATGTGCATCTTACGAATGTAGTAACAGAATAACAATGGTTTCAAAGTTTATGTCGATGCGAAATTTGTAATATCCGTCCTTAAGACAATATTGCTCCGCAACGGTTTGCTATGACAATTTGTCTCCCAAGATACAACGACCATAACTTGTGATAGGAGCACTCCAAATCACAAGTCCTCAAACAACAAAGGTTCAAAGTACTCAATAAGAAGAAATTTGATGAACAAACAAAATGCTCTCAATTTGATCTTTTATATGGTGTAGATTTCAAAATCTTATGTTAAACAAGTGAACGAATGTTATATTTATAGTATACCAAGACATATGTCCAAATGGACACCATCTGGAGACAGCACATCGTGACAAATTACACCTGAAAATGAATGGACACACTGATACGTGCTGCTCAAGAGGTGCCCAACAACCAGCTGATAGTGGGAGCTTCCCACGTGCAAGTAACCGCCTAAGGTGCCCACCCAAACATTTGGCAGATTATGTGCGAGCTCATGGTTTAACCGATTATGTCAGGCACTATATAAGGGCAAGGCGTAGGCATGAGATGCATGGAAGATTGTCATTTCATTTTTATATTTCCTTATTATTTCTTTATTTGAGTTGTAAAGGAGAACACTACAAATTTTGCGTGATGTTAATGTTCATTTCAGCTTGCAATTCACTCTTCTATGCTGCAAACTCTTAAATTCCATTTAGGTACACAACAATTGGTGCTCTCGTTGACTCCGTTTCCCATGGCCGACGGTACTCGACTCAAGACGATGGATGAATCTGTTAAAGCCATCCAAGGACGTTTAGATGATTATCAACAACACTCAGATGCTCGCCATGAAATCACCACCAAACATTTAGAAGCTCTGGACGCCAAGCTTGATAAAACATTACAACTTCTGGCCGATACACTTTCCTTCAAACATACTGCTCCTCCGGAGGCTTCTTCATCCATGGGTACACCACATCCGGGATTTTCTAATATACCACAACCACCACCGATGACAATGCAACCAGCACCGTTCGCATTCACTATGGCAGCTGATGTGACTAGAAATAGACACATCTATTGCGTTTAATTGTTTACGATTTGGTATGTTTTGATTGATAATTTGATACATATGCTACCTAATTGTATATTTGTGTAATTGTAGGTGGAATCGAAGAAATCGAGCTAACTAAGGCGAATAAAGGTCAAGAAAAGCTTTGGAGCTAATAAGGACTCAATGTAGATCAAGAAAAAGGCTAAAATGTAATTTTAGTTGAGGCGATCGATCGCATGAAGAAGGCAATCGATCGCCTATGGACAGAAAGTTGAGCAACAAAATTCACGCTGCAGCGATCGATCGCGAGGATGAGGCGATCGATCGCTTATGGACAGAAAGTTGAGCAACAAAATTCACGCTGCAGCGATCGATCGCGAGGATGTGGCGATCGATCGCCAAACCTTACTAGAGCAAAGCGATCGATCGCGAGAAAAGAGGCAATCGATCGCCTAAGGAAAATCGCCGAAAAAAATAAGCTAGCGATCGATCGCTACCTTATGGCGATCGATCGCCAGCAGTGTTTTGGAAAGATTGGGGACTTGATTTCTTTCCTTCCTACATGGGCTCTAACCTACCCCATCAGCCTCCACACCTCTTGATACTGGAAAATTAGTCTCTTGAAGAGAGAATTCAGACCTTAGAACATATTTTTAATTTTTAGAATAATTTTCTTTCAATTTTTGTAAAGACGCTCGAAGAACGAAGACGGAATCAACAAGCCGGAATCGTGCTTCGTTTTAGTAACTTTCTTTTTTATTGATTGTTTGATGTTTTTAATACATTTTTTGTTAGTTTTAGATTTAGTTATGGAAGGCTAAACACTTTGAATCTTGGTTGATGGATACTTGCCTTTGTAATAGAAAAACTTGTGAAAATTTTGATTTGATTGTTGAATTTTCAATTCAATTTCAATTTGTTTTTCAGATTATGATTCTTATGAGTATTGTGTTTGATTGATAGATTGATCACCTAGTAATCACATACAATATCTAATGCTAATCGAGAAGCAACTAAGATTGATAATTGTCTGTTGTTGCTGTTATTAAATTCTTATGAAAAACGATTGGATAATTAATTCTAACGGCTGTAGTTCTTATTAATTAGATTCATCAAACTTACTCGTTTTGAAACTATCACTGATTTAATCTTAACGATGTAGTTTTGGTTAAAGATTTGATAAGAGTCGATTGAATGATGTTTTCTTTTTGACCACGATTAAGGTAAGTAAGGAATTAAGTTTTCAATTGATAAATAATTGAATAAATTCATAAGTTTAGTAATTTGATGATCAAGTGAATGATTTTCAAAGGTAAAGTTGACCTAAAACCAAGAATTGCTTCTTAATCTTGATAAACTAGTTAATTGTTGGCTTTCGTTTAATTTAGTTATAGTTAAAGGAATTTGATAACCCCCTATCTTGATACTTGTTAGCATAAAAGTATTCACTTCCCTGTGGGATCGATCCCTACTAACGCTACTACATATTTACTGTTATCAACTTGAGAGGGTTAATTTGGGCGTACGCGATAAACGCTACCAAATTTTGGCGTCGTTGCCGGGGAAGGCAATTACTTTTGTGTTAGCGTCACTTTATTTTATTTATTTCGTTTTATACTACTGTCATTTGTTGATGAGTAAAGGTGAACCCTCTGATCATGAAGAGAATTTTTACTACGATCCTGAGATTAAGAGGACACTACATCGGAGAAGAAGAGAAGCAAGGTTACTTGAGGAAGAAGAAGAAAGGAACATGATGGCTGCGAATCAAAGTTTGAGGCAGTTGGCGAATCTTGGATCAACAACCTCTTTCATCACTTTCCCTGCTCTCGCGAATAACGTAAGTTTCGAACTTAAATCTGGACTAATTCACTTATTGCCATCTTTTCATGGTCTTGCAGGTGAGAACCCACACAAACACTTGATGGAATTCCACATGGTATGCACTACGATGAAGCCGAGTGGAGTAACAGAGGAGCAAATCAAACTGAGAGCCTTTCCATTCTCTCTAAAGGATGCTGCTAAAGATTGGCTATTTTACTTACCCTCCGGATCTATCACCACGTGGACGGACTTGCAAAGTGTCTTCCTAGAGAAGTACTTTCCAGCTTCAAGGGCGACTAACTTAAGGAAATAAATCTACGGTGTGAAGCAATACCAAGAGGAGTCATTGCATGAGTACTGAGAACGGTTTAAGAAGTTGTGTGCAAGCTGCCCACAACATCAGATAAGTGAACACTTGTTAATTCAATATTTATATGAAGGTTTGCTTTCTGGTAACAGGAACTTAGTGGATGCGGCGAGCGGAGGAGTTTTCATTGACAAGACAGCAGAGGAGGCAAGGAACTTAATAGCTAACATGGCGGCCAACTCCCAACAATTTGGACATGTTCGCCATGGACAACCGCCAAGAAAAGAGGTAAATGTATCTAATTTGGAACAACAACTGATAGACAACTTTTCTTGTGCGAAATCTTGCAGGAGGCAACGTGGGGAAGATGAAGCCATGTGGAATCTGTCTAGCTGTGAACCATCCCACTGATGCATGTCCCTCATTACAAGAGACAACCACTGAGCACGTGAATGCAGCGGGAGGATTCCCCGGGCCACCACAATGAGGCTATGACAATCCCTCTAGCAATTACAATCAAGGGTGGAGGGACCATCCGAACCAAGGATATGGGAACCCACAGATGCACCAACCTCCACCTATAGACCGTCATACCAGAGACCTCCACCACCTCCAGTGCACCCTTCTTCTGACAGGTTAGAAAATATTATTAAAGTTATTGCTGAAAATAGCTTACAATTTCAACAGGAAACGAGGGCGAGCATCCAGAGTTTGACTACGCAAATGGGACAATTGGCGACTTCGCTCAACAAGCTTTAAACGAGCATGTCAAATGGACTACCGACACAGCCGGAGGTGAACCCAAGGGAAAATGTGAGCGCCATCACTTTAAAGATGAGCGAAGATGGAGTTAAGGAGAAGGTGGTACTGACGCCACCCAAGCAAAAAGAGATGAAGGAGACGGAGAATGACGTTGAAGAGCCCATACAAGAATTTTAAGAAGAAAATTAACGGAAGCTTGTTTTTTGTGTGTATTTCTTATGTTTTTTTACAATATATATACATGTATACGCCTTTCAGAAAAGGAAGGTGCGTGACTTTTATGTCGATGTTTTCGTTCCGCTACACCATTCTGCTGAGGAGTTCCAGGACAAGAAACATGCAATTCAATTCCACTACTTTGAATATGAGAAATAAAAATATTTGAGCTGAACTCTCCACCCCCACCACATTGAAATTTTTTGATTCTTGATCAAATTGGTTTTCCACTAGTTTCTGAAATTTGATGAAACAATCAATGAATTATGCTTCTTTTTCAAAGGATATAGCCATGTAAATCGGCTAAAGTCATCAACAAAGATCGTATAATACCGAAAGCCTTGATTTGAGACTATAGGAGATGGCCCCAAAGATCACAATGTATTTTCTGAATTGGAAACTTTGAGATCTTATTATTAACTTTAAAGAGTAAGTCTACAATTTTTACCCATTTGGCAACTAATACATACGTTTGATTTGGCTATCCAATGAGAAACATCAATGACACTTTTCTCCTTTAACAAAGATAATAACTTTGAATTAGGATGTCCTAGTCGTTGATGCCAACGTGTAGATGATGAACCTCCTTTTCTTATTGCGCTCAAAGCTTCATGAAAAACTCCATCCAAGGCATATAACTGCCCCATTTTTGCCCATTCACAATTATCCTTTGCTTTTGGTCCTTAACAACAAAATCAGAAGCTGTGAATTCAAAGGTGCAAAAATTATCCGATGCAAACTTTCCAATAGATATCAGATTCTTTTTCAAACGCGGAACAACAAGAACATCATTTAGTTTGAAGTTTCCTTCTTATGTAGATACATATGCGTCACCCATATGAGAGATTGGTAATGCATTTCCATCACCCACAAAAATCATATCATTGCCCAAATACGATTTTAAAGTGGATAATTTACCTGCATCATTTGTCATATGAGCGGTAGTCCCGGATCAAAGTAAAATGATGGATCATTTTCGTTATTAAGATTAAGTGCATCAAGAGCCTGTGGTAAATCCTCTGATTGGTAAGAATAATCAAACATATACCAACAATCAATGGCAAGATGGTTAGTTCTTCCACATATTTGGCAAGTAATTTTATTGGGAACATTTGAGTTGTCGGAGCGCTGAATACCCATTTTCGGTGGACGATATGGAATGTTGGGCTGACTTGGATTGTTGGGCTGTGAATTCATATTCTGGTTTGGTCGTACTGAAGCATTTTGGACGTTGTTGTATCGTCCAGCTGGTGTAAAGCCTCTACCACGAGAGTTGAAGCGTCCTCGTCGTCCATTCTGCCCGCGGCCCCTTGGGCTAAAGAAGGGCTGAGCATATTGGATGTATGTTTTTTTCTTCCTCTCGTTGTGATGCTAAGGTTTGTTCATGGCCTTGAAGCGCCAAGACAAAATGATTGAATGAGGATATGGTGGCTTCGTGAGCCATGCATTTTGAAAATCTGTGTATTGGGCACCTAATCCCCTGGAAATTGAAAAAACCTTATCAAGATCTGGAATTTGTTTTTGAATGGCCGCAAGATTATCACATATGAACTTGAATTCTTTAAGGTATTCTTCAAGTGGGCGAGAACCCTTCTCAATTATCATAAGCTGATGTTTCAAGTTCCCTTCTTTTTCGATGGTGATAAGAAGTAATTGTTGTTCTAGAAATGTCCATAGATCAAAAACACTTCCTGCATCTCCGAAATCATGCTAAGGACATCTTCTGTCTTGGTTCCAAAGAGCCATGATGTTAAAAGTCCATCATCTGTCTGCCAAATTTGATAGTGGGAGTTCAAAATTGTTTCTCCTTTTTCACTCACAATTTCTTTAATTGGTTTTCATTCACAGAGATGTGATGGTATATACCAAGGCTGCTGGTTAGAGGGGTGATTTGAGAGTGCCACAAAAGAAAATTTCTTGAGTTTAGTTTGATGGAGATCAAACTAGAACATTAGTGAAATGACTGCAGATTGAGTTCAGGTTCTTGCTTCAGTGAGGAAGAAGAAGCTAAAGACATTGTGTTTTGATTTCGTGGTACAGGGCCTGACTCTGATGCCACGAGAATTTTAAGAAGAAAATTAACGGAAGCTTTTTTTTGTATTTATTCTTTGTTTACAATATATATATATATATACTAGTTTATTTGGCACCACGCAAGGCGTGGTGCCAGTGAACACTTGCGTGGTGCCAGTGAACAGCTGATATGACTAATAAAATTGCTTTCTGCACTGGATGATTAACTCATCATGTTTCACAATAATATATAAGGGGAAATCAATGAACTTCAAGATCTTATAACCAAGGCCTGTCATTCAACCATACTATAGTCTAGTTGCTGCAAGATTCCAGAGCTAAACTTGTATTTTTACCTGTACAAAATCTTTACGAGCAACTTGTTTATCACCTGTGGAATTCATTGGAGTAAAATATAGAATGTGCTCCACCAACTTAGCAATCAAATGACAAAATTATATTATTCTCCATATATTTTTATTACTGAGTTTCTCACCATTGGTATGAAAATACTGAAGTGGTCTTTAACAAATCCCTCAAAATGATGTTCGTAAATGCAACAGAAATGAGTTCAAGATTCTAGAATTCATACACAAAAAATAAACAATAATATTTGAGTTCGTAACATGCAATGATTGTGATAGTGAACCTAATGCCCAGTAACTTGGCTGGCTTTTAGTTCTGCTGTGATACAAAAAATGATGTCAATGCATGAAGCGCAGAGATTGATTGTGCACCTAATTTTAATCCATTTGACATGAATATATGTATAATTTACACTACAAAACATAAGTATAACAAGGTTATTAGCCATAATATAATGACATGCAAATTATTATATGTAAATTCCCCAAAAAAATTAAAAGATATAACTCACATCTTAGCCACGTCAATAATGCATTGCCGACATGTCATTTCTGAAAGCTTTAATTTTTAATCTCCATATCAAAAAGACATGGCGGTCCAGAAGTATCACATTAGCAAATACCACTGTATACAAAGGAATGTTTAATAAAATAAAGATTCTCTGGCAAAAAAACAAGTATGTCTTCATGAGAAACTTAAAGGTTATTTTGGTGATGGATTATAAAAAGGAAAGAAAATCTACCAAGGAGGCTTCAATCCATAATCCAAACAAAGCCAAAGTCATTTACATCATAGAGAAATTCACGACTTAAGAATGATTAATATAATAACCAAACAGAATACATGGCAAAAGAAGATAATGGCAAAGCCTATGTTAGCACTGAATATTTTTTGTTTGGGATGCTCTAACTTTACATTATTCCTTTTTTTTAATTTTCAAGCTCTGAAAATAAAGTTGGTGGATCTAAGATGCAAAATAGATTGCTCATGTTTTAGCAGCTTGCGTGCCCTTTCCAATGTTAGCACCAAAGTATATGTGCATCATAGAGGTATGAAAATGATAGAAAGACATAAAAATGATAAAAAGACATAAAAGAACCAAAATATTACAAATTTAATACGAAGATAAACCTTATTCGTTAATGTTAATAGACAAAAGAACATGGTACAAATTATTTATAACGCATCATCGGGGAAACAAGCAAAACCCCATGGGCTAAAACTCAGGTAGACACGATAATCAACTCTCAAATTTATATATCATGAAACAATGAGAAATTCCAGAATCTGAATCCTACTAAAATGATGACATTACGTTGAAAAAACCCCAACAAAATCTACATCTGTTAGTCTATTGGTTCTCTGGCCACATCAATGTAGAATATCAACAAGTGAATTCAATCGAACTAACACCAAACAAGAATACAAAGGAATGTATGTACTAATATTAATTGAAATAGCTGAAATAAGAAAAATAATCCCAGAGGCAATACTCTATAACACTAGCCTAGTGTTAGTAAATCCCTAGCGTAAGCTAGTTACAATACTAAAGCAAAAAAAAAAAAAAAAAATAGAATGAATGCATATCTTCTCCTTTTTCAAGTTTTTATCCCTCTCCCCCACTTCTGGATCATTCTACTTCGGACTCTTGGGCCTAGGTCCAATTATTAGGACCCATAGAAATATTAAATTTCCTAACAACCTCATGCTTCAAAGTAAACACAACAATTCAAGATGTAATTTATTTGACTAAGAAACAAACTCACAGCTTTTCACGGAGCTCGGTCGCGTTCTTGGCAGTACCACGAGGCTTTGGAAGGTGGGTCCAACAAGTCGACAACCATTTCTTCCCCAAAATAGCAACACATTTCGATCAACACAGTTATGAAAGAAAATTGGAATGCAAATGAAAATCTATACAATCATATAACACACGATTTAACCAAGCAAAAACACAAACCCATCAAGTAAAAAAATTGATTAACAAGAATCAAAACTCACGAGCAGCATCAATGTCATGCACGCACAATAGGAATACGAAGTGCAATGAAAATCGATACAATATTCCGACTCAAGATGAATTAAGCTAAAAAATAAACCAAACGAGATAAAAATCGACCAACTAAAAAGATCGAAACTCTCAGCCAAAGCCATGTAAGCCGACAACAAGAATCCCAAAAAGATAGCAAGAAAGCAAACATAAGACCATTTTGATAAAGCCAAAATATTTTACATTGATGTCTCATGCACACAAGCAAACATACACACCAAACCATTTACATAATTTCAACACTCATGCACAACCCATATCATAAAACTATAAAGTGAAAAAATAAAGAAAATAAAACATTCCCAGACCTAAGAAATAGAGAACTTCCTCCTTCTAGGCTTGGTAGTGAAGTAAATCGTTCCATCTTCAATATGCGAAGTATCCTTCGATCCATGCTTGAAGGATATCAATTTTCCAAGAGTCTTCGATCTTTTCTCTGGATCTTCGAGCAGAAACTAACACCACGGATGTGTAAAGAAACAAAAGCGTAAACAAGAAGAAGAGGGAAAATGAGCTTCAAAAGTGACAGGCAAAAAAAGCCTAAGGTTCAGACACCAATTTGGGAAAAGGAGATGGGAGAAAAGCTTGAAAAGTCGGTCAATATCAAATCGGTGGCAGTGTGTAATATAATAAATAATAAATAAATACAAAATACAAAATAATAAATAGATAATAGATAAAAAAAGGAGAAAAAATAAATGAGGACAGTAGCTCTACCACACTTATATAATAATAAATAAATAAGAAATAAATACAAAATACAAAATAATTTAGATAATAGATAAAAAAAGGAAAAAAATAAATGTGGTAAGATTACTGTTCATTATATAATAGTTGTAATAATAATAAATAAATAGAAATAAATAAAAAAGTTAAAATAATTTAGATAATAGATAAAAAAAGAAAAAAAAATAAATGTGGTAGAGTTACTGTTCGTAGCAAATTTATATAATAGTTGTAATTCTAGGCTTGGTAGTGAAATAAATTGTTACATCTTCAATATGCGAAGTATCATTCGATCCATGCTTGAAGGATATCAATTTTTCAAGAGTCTTCGATCTTTTCTCTGGATATTCGAGCAGAAACTAACACCACGGATGTGTAAAGAACAAAAGCGTAAACAACAAGAAGAGGGAAAAATGAGCTTCAAAAGTGACATGCAAAAAGACATAAGGTTCAGCACCAATTTGGGAAAAGGAGATGTGAAAGAAGCTTGAAAAGTCGGCCAATATCAAATCGGTGGCAGTGTGTAATATAATAAATAATAAGCAATAGCTCTACCACACTTGTATCATAATAAATAAATAAGAAATAAATACAAAATACAAAATAATTTAGATAATAGATAAAAAAAGGGAAAAAATTAATGTGGTAGATTTACTGTTCATTATATAATAGTTGTAATAATAATAAATAAATAAGAAATAAATAAATACAAAATATAAAATAATTTAGATAATAGATAAAAAAAGAAAAAAATAAAGAAATAGAGAACTTCCTCCTTCTAGGCTTGGTAGTGAAGTAAATCGTTCCATCTTCAATATGCGAAGTATCCTTCGATCCATGCTTGAAGGATATCAATTTTCCAAGAGTCTTCGATCTTTTCTCTGGATCTTCGAGCAGAAACTAACACCACGGATGTGTAAAGAAACAAAAGCGTAAACAGGAAGAAGATGGAAAATGAGCTTCAAAAGTGACAGGCAAAAAAAACCTAAGGTTCAGACACCAATTTGGGAAAAGGAGATGGGAGAAAAGCTTGAAAAGTCGGCCAATATCAAATCGGTGGCAGTGTGTAATATAATAAATAATAAATAAATACAAAATAATAAATAGATAATAGATAAAAAAATGAGAAAAAATAAATGAGGACAGTAGCTCTACCACACTTATATAATAATAAATAAATAAGAAATAAATACAAAATAATTTAGATAATAGATAAAAAAAGGAAAAAAAATAAATGTGGTAAGATTACTGTTCATTATATAATAGTTGTAATAATAATAAATAAATAGAAATAAATAAAAAAGTTAAAATAATTTAGATAATAGATAAAAAAAGAAAAAAAAAATAAATGTGGTAGAGTTACTGTTCGTAGCACATTTATATAATAGTTGTAATTCTAGGCTTGGTAGTGAAATAAATCGTTACATCTTCAATATGCGAAGTATCATTCGATCAATGCTTGAAGGATATCAATTTTTCAAGAGTCTTCGATCTTTTCTCTGGATATTCGAGCAGAAACTAACACCACGGATGTGTAAAGAACAAAAGCGTAAACAACAAGAAGAGGGAAAAATGAGCTTCAAAAGTGACATGCAAAAAGACATAAGGTTCAGCACCAATTTGGGAAAAGGAGATGTGAAAGAAGCTTGAAAGTCGGCCAATATCAAATCGGTGGCAGTGTGTAATATAATAAATAATAAGCAATAGCTCTACCACACTTGTATAATAATAAATAAATAAGAAATAAATACAAAATACAAAATAATTTAGATAATAGATAAAAAAAGGGAAAAAATTAATGTGGTAGATTTACTGTTCATTATATAATAGTTGTAATAATAATAAATAAATAAGAAATAAATAAATACAAAATATAAAATAATTTAGATAATAGATAAAAAAGAAAAAAAATAAATGTTGTAGAGTTACTATTCCTATGAATAGTAACTCTACCACACTTATATAATAGTTGTAATAAATAAATAAGAAATAAATATAAAATACAAAATAATTTAGATAATAGATAAAAAAAGGAAAAAAAATAATGTGGTAGATTTACTGTTCATTATATAATAGTTGTAATAATAATAAATAAATAAGAAATAAATAAATACAAAATATAAAATAATTTAGATAATAGATAAAAAGAAAAAAATAAATGTAGTAGAGTTACTATTCATAGGAATAGTAACTCTACCACACTTATATAATAGTTGTAATATATATGTATAAGCCTTTCAGAAAAGGAAGGTGCGTGACTATTATCAGTCAATCTATATACATAAATATAGGACAAACCTAATGCTTAATTCTTGGAGAATTATTGTGTGATTGATCCTTGATTTGAATATGATGATTTTCTTCTTGATATGCTACTTTACTGATGGTAATCATGCCGATCTTTGACATAAATAACTCTTATTATGGTTTGATCAAAACTCTAGTTGTTGGTATGGTTGGAAAAGTCGTGTTTTCGTGATGGAATCAACATCACACGCATTTCATGATTCAATAATAAATCATTGAGATCAATTTCAATTCACATAAAATAGAATAAATATCAACATCATTTTGGTAAGACACCTCAAATCAAGGCCCATCAAATTGAGATAATAAAAGAAAAATATAATTTAATGGCATTTCTTATCAATTTGCAAACGTTATATTATTTAATCAATTATAAAGATCGAAAAAAACAATACCGTTAGCATTAAAAATGGATAGCATTTTGTTTTAGATCGTAAAATTTGCTGTAAATAAAGTGGAGGACATGTCAAGTCCACATGATTGGAAATGTGACCTTAACATGACGGTATTACCATCACCCAATATCCAATGATCCAAATTTGATTCAGATATGTTTATAAATTACATAGAAAATGAAGATCATCTAGCCAAATCATATTTGAATAGTTGGATCTACTATAAGAGTATTACTCTTAATGTATGTTGAACTCATTCTCGGGACAAAAACTTCAATAAATGCCCGCAACTAGACAATATTGCCACCATCTCTCGGAAAAGATATGCTGTCGATACTTATATACCATTGTTCACCCTCTCATAAACTATTGGTATAACATATAATATTCGAATATTCTTGCCACTCCTATATATTGTCTCGATCAATATACTGTACAAATGTAAGCTCTTCTTAATTAATCTGTATTATTATATTATAAAACTTGAGGGATGCAGGAGGCGCGGCTAAATAGGTCCCAATTTTAATAAGGCCCCCAATTTCTAGCACCAATATTTATTAATTATAGAGTTGAGAATCTAAAAAAAAAAAAACAATACCCCTATATTTTATTAAAAATAATAATATTGAATCAAAGATTAAATTTCAATTTTGAATGTGATTTGGAAAAAAATATTGTGAATTTGAATATTTTTGTAAGTATGATATACATTTTGATATTGATGATTTATATTTATAAAAATGGATTGTACAAGTTGCAAAGAGCTGCTATTTATAACTAAAGTTGCCACACCATCCAAATTTCTAAATATAATGCTAAAATGAGAATAAAGAAATGATTCCAGCCCTAAAATTTATATTGGCAAATTCCAATTGGATCAATATACCCTATCTTCTGTTTCCCATTTGGCCCTATTTTAGGAATAGATGCCAATATATTCGTAAAAGGTTCCTTTTCTTCTCATTTTAAAAAGTCCCTTTTGAAAAAAAAAGTTAAAAAACAACTTTGACAGTGGACAAAAATAGCCCTATATGTTCTTAATAGTAAAAATTCATCTCATGTATCCATAAATCTCATACATATATATATATATATATATATATATATTTTGGGCGATTACTCTTTCCAGAAATGTAATATAGCAACAAGAAATGTACTATAGCAACAGAGGCACCTTGAATTTCATTCAAAGATTGAAGAATACAAAATGAAATTGATCAGCAGTTATTGAGAGTTTTGTTATAAATACTTCTCACAGCTATGACAAATCGTTAATCACATGGTTATCTCTGAGTTCCTGGATCATGTCGGTGAGATGTGAGTAGATCCAATAGTTATTGTAATTGTCGTCTAAAAATATCAATAATTCTATGTTTGTTTTTCGTTGTCGTAGGCGATTATGAACCACGTAAATCATGGTGTTCGTTGTATGACATATATCTATATACAAACTCACGCTTATAGATAATCTATTATTTATATCTTATCTCACGTATTGTCTCGTATATGCATTTTAAATTAATTATTATATCGATGAACGAAACGATTTATATGCACGATCAAGTAAAAAATATTTATATATGCAAGAGCAATCGAACTAGCATCTTTAATTTATAATATATAATATATCTTAATGAATTAAATTTGGATGCTAAAGCAACCCGTGAAATATAGACTGGGAGATAGCTACGTTAAAAATAATTATACTTGGATAAACACCAGATCGTATCATTTGACTACTTCAATCAGATTACTCTTCGAGCTATTTTCATTGTTATTTTTATTATTGTATTATGATCAATTTTTAGTTATGTTACTAATTATTTGATACTTTTACAATTCTAGGTTTTTAAATTTTATTTTAGGACAGATAATTTAATATTATAAAAATTATGTGGTAAATTAATTTAATTATTAAAAGTAACACTTTATAAAATGACATAAAATTTAAAATGAAGGGATTATTACACTTGGCTAAAATACCAGATAATTTCAACTGATGATGTAATGGATTAATTTTCAATAACATTTCATATTATAAAAATTACCTCGATTGATAAGTTTTCTATGTATAGATGGAGATTGATAAGCCAGCATGAATATGTTATGCCACCACTCATATTACAAATCTCAAAATTTTAGAACTAATCAAATATAATATAAGAAAAATTATTTTAATGGAAGTAATCCCACAAACATTTTTATCCAATATAATACAAAAATTACTTTTTGACTGAAGTGTTCATTAACAAAACTTGGGATAGTTTTTTGTTAAAATATAATTTATGTAAAACTATATTCGATAAAAATATTATTGTGGACTAGTTTTTAAAAATATATATTTCTTTAGAATTATATATTCAAAATTTTTAACTTGTTTGAACCAGCTAAATTCAAATGAATTTGAAAATGTACTATATCTTCAAATGCAATATATATATGAAGATAAATAATTTGAATAATAATTGAACATAACCTTTTCCATGTCAAATCTTTTTTTTATTTTCCGAAATCACATCAGACATGAACAATCATTTCTTTTACATGTGGAAACCACATATTTCCTATGTCTAAATCTAATCATTAAAAAGCATGTTTTGAAGGTCCGAGATAATTCATCGACTGGTTCTGGTCGATTTCGATATAAATACGTGGCAATTTGGCATAAAAAGCATTTTATTATTATTGATAATGGAACATCACACAAAACACACACGAGATCAAACACAGACAAATCAACGATAGAGGATCTCCAAATCATCATCGACTGGTCCTCCTCTAAATACCAGAAACACACTACTTAAGGACTGATGTAGCTGATCAGCGCCCCGAAAGTCAATCGCAGCCGTCCAATCTCAGATCTCAGCCCATTGGAACACTTGATTCGACCACTTATTTATTCCACAATAATAATATTATACAAACAAGACTCGTAATTCACACGTGATCGAACCCTAGAACCGAAACTCACTTCAGATAGCAAGCACGAGACCAGGCACGGAATTCCCGACCAGATACGGAAGGCTACTCTCCCAAACGGAAGGGCAGTGAAGGGAAGCAATGCCAAAATCGGATTGCTCAGATTTTCCAAAACGCGTAACGGTGAGGGATGTGTTGAAGTACTCCCTAACCTGGGAAATTATCCCATCAGTAACCGTCCAGGCGTGGATCCAGGCGATTGATCGGGACTGGTCGAATCCTTCGGCAAGGACGATGTGGCCAAAGGCGGAGATGCTCTGGGGAACGAAACGGAAGAGAGATTCCTTATCTCCGGTGAGTACGCGCATCAAAAACTGGTGAGACGGAGGACCATGGAACCACCACTCGAGATCTGCGGCGAGGATTTCCTGGATTTTCCCGGCGTCGCGGCACTTCAAGGCGTCATACAGGGCGGTCACCACCCCTATGTTGAAGGATTCCTCCAGAGTTTCCTGAGATAAAGCCAGTTCTTGAAAACAGAGAGCAGAAGAGTGTGCAGTGGAAGATGAAATTGCTCGTAAAAGGGGAGTTAGGGCATTTATAGAGAATCGGTGGTGGTGTTTTGGTGATTTAGAAGGATGTCAAGGGTAGAATGGGAATATAGCAGTCCGTGTATTTGGGGATTACGTGGCAGACGGTTAGAGCATTTGGTGGGGTCTTACGCAGTGTTTACAAATTCAAAAAAAATCAAAGCCAACCTTGTTTGACTTTAAGTTGGCAAATTGATAAATATATATACCTATATTATATATTTTTAAAAACATATTTTAATTCTGAAATTCTAATTTAAACCAAAAAATAATAATTATGAGGCAATGTCTGATATTTAATTTTAGATAATACGGAAAAAAGATAGAGAATGAGATAATTTAATAATCAATTTTGTGATATTTATTAGATGAATGAATATATGTAAAGAACGGTTATTTTAGATTTTTGTCCTAATTTTTTATTAAATAGATTGTGATATTTTGCCCATACAAAATATGAAAAAAAGTAATTATATAATAGAGTAAAATAAGAGCAGTAATTATATTGAGAGGAGTAATACATTAGTACAATGATAAGTTGAATATTCAACAGTCAGTCCACCATCCCATACATACAATGGGGCTGAATTGCATGTAGGGGCTTAGAAAACCCTAAGCGCCCTACTTTGCCGTTCAGTCAGCAAAAAATTGCTGACTGGGCATGTTGTAAAATTTTTTAAATAATATACAATCGGGGGAATGTTTCCCGAGGAGGGTCGGAGGCTACTCGGTCTGCCAGGGGTAGATTGGGATGAGGCTCGAGGAGGAAGAGGATGTGGAGTAGATGTCGTTGCTTTCTTGGCGGGAGGCGTTTGAGGTTGAGCCTTGGCCCTTAGGTGCTACCTTCTTGTGAGGCCACAAACCAAGGACTCTCCCTTCGACATATCGGTGATGTCAATTAAGGGAGAAGTGTGGGGGAGCCACCAGGGTGAAGTCGAAGACCCCATGGCCTTCTCGGCAGAGTGTGGTGTAGGGGCAGCAGATCCTGATGCCTGCCCAGAAGCTCCACCCTTCTAGGCCATATCTTTTAGATTACGGTCATCTTTGCTTTCATCAACTCCTCCTCTAAGTCAAGGGTACAAAGAATTTAGTCAACATGAGATAACCATTATTGATAAAAGCCGAAAGAGCTCGAGAAGCTCGCCGAGGGTCACGTGCAATGATGCATTCTTCGGGCTCAGACAATTACAATAAACTGTCGTCACTTAACTTTGCCAGGTTGTAACATTGGTTGCCAATTTCTGACGAAAAGACAGGTATGTTCCGCCTCAAGGAGACGCTTGATCGATTTGGCCATCGAGAGGCTCTCTCTTCACATCATGGGGTAATCCCAAGGCTTGGATAGACAAGCAAAAAAGTAAACCTTTTTCCAACATTTCATAGAAGCAGAGTAGTTCTTAATTAACCAACCATATCTCAAGAAGAAAAGTAAAAGTGTCCGACCTCTTTCTTATTTAATTGAAACAAAAAGGAAAAGAGTTTGGGAGTAGGGGAGAAACCAAGAAAAGAAAGAACTATGAAAAATCAGTCATCGGTCAATAGTTGTTGGGGAATAGTTGGCTTAGAGAAACAGTAAACTAGTTAGTTATATCAAGAAAAATTGGGGGATTGGAAAAGAAAGCCCCTCCAAACTGATCCAGGTAAAAAGAAAAGTGACCCTCGGGGGGGAGGTGAGGGCGAGAGCCTTGGGGAGGAGCAATAATGGAGATATCCTCATAAATCTCCCATTTGGCCTCGATCCGGGAGAGATGGTGGCTGGAACGAACCCTCGATTCAAAGATTTCGAACCAAGGGACCTTGGCTTCCACTAAGGCCTGTTCGATCTCATCCTGCTCATTTTCCATCCGAAGAGCCAAAGAATCATATGAATTGCATGTCTCCTCATTATCCGAGGATGAAGAAGGAAGAGGGGGAATAATTGAAGCTATCTCCGCAATATATGTGATAGGGCGTGTATTTATAGGGTGGGCTGATTGAACCGTTCACAAATCAGCACCGTCAAATAAAAATCGGTTGACGATCACAGATTAGCCTCGGGAAAATCAAACGTTACGAAGTGTCATTTAAAATCAATCGGGAAAATTAAGCGAGAAAAAATAGCGGCAAAAAGACCCAAGCAGGTGCGAACTCCGTATTTTGCCCGAGGACGAATTGCTCATCTTGCTTTATTTTAGGGGATGAGGTGATGTCATTTGACAAATGAGTCTCATCGGATAAAATCTCAAATAAGTGCCGAACACGGAATACCCGAGCAGATGAGATATTGCTCGGTCCACTTGGTCAAACAATAACGGATGACCTGGACATAACTGCCAGTCAACAAATATAGATGAACGTGCATTGATAGTACACAAATTTCTCGGACACGTCCTGAGTCAGCCATGCCATGATCAGGGGCCAATCATGCTCCATATTTTGCACTCATTAACTGATGAAGATATCACTAGATATCACTATAAATATCAGTTTTGAATCACATAGAAAGGGTGGGGTGAGACCTATGGCAAAAACTTCGAGAAGAATATAGAGTTCATTTTGTTCGGCTCATATCTCGATCAAGAATAGAAAGCAGTCCAATTATTTTATTTTCATTCAGTTGCTCAAATATTGTATAAAAATACTGTAAATCGTCTTCATTCATAGCGAAAATTTATATTGGACTAGATCTCATGGTTTTTACCTTTATTTTGACGGGTTTTTCACGTAAAAATGATGGTGTATTACTTATTTTCCTAGTACACTTATTTTACCGAGTAGTAAAAATACAAAATCACATCAAATGATGCCATTGATTACTCAACGGCCAATCCTTCATGCATAAGATCTTGACACTACATATAGCAATAATAATAATAATAATAATAAATGAATAAATCAAACATGTCAACCAAAGTTAATTAAATTACGATTAACCTATATTTTTTTTATGTTGATCCATATACGAGGACCAGACCCAGTCCGTACAAGAATATTCTATGTTTGGTCATCACCTTTCAACATGCGTAATTCATGTTAATGGCAACACAAAATACTAAAATGAATGCAATGTAGCTCTTCAAAATAAATTATTACTTGGAACATGGCTAAGCAAGATAAAATTATTCAATTGAAAATTATCAAACAATCATATATTTTTTTAAAAAAATTATATAAAAGTTCTAACCAGCAAAAAAACTATTATCTAAAAGAATTAACAAATAAATTTTCAAATTCTACGATATTATATTCTCTACAAAGGAAATATCATATATCAGTTGTAATAAAAAAAAATTAAAAATAAAGCATTCCATTAAAATTCAATTTTACCATGAACTATATCATTTCTTTCAAACCTTTGTTCGAAAAATTAGATACATATTCTTCACTTTTCATGGCTAAAATTAATAATAAAATATGAAAATAATAAACAATAAAATTATATTTTAAAAAATAATAAACATATAGTGCCGGGTTTTCTCAATTTTATCGAGAAGCCAGGGTTGGTAACCACGTCTTTAATTTTATCAATAGGCCGGAGTTGCTTGAGGGGCCGTGTCTGTGAACCACGTTTTGTAATCAAACTTTAAATTTTTATTTTACATGATATTTTGATAAATATAATTATTTTTTGTATTATTCAAATAAAAAAACCTCGTTTCAGTAAATAAGTATTTTCGATTAAATTATTTTTTATTTACATTTTGCTAATTCTAATTCAATTTTAAAAAATAAAATAACAAACCACGCTCTTTCTATTTGGAATATGAGATTCATCAATCTATGGTCCACAATTTATTTCAAGTGATTGAAATTATAGTTAGTAAACTGCTCAACTCTCAGGGGAAATAAAATCTTGAATACCTATGATCTAAATCTTGTTTTTTATTTTGCTTATCACTGGTGCATATCTTATTATTGGTTTACTATTTATAATGGATCCCCTTCGACGCTCAAGCAGGTGATGGGAGATATGGTAAGAATCTGTAATGGAATAGCCGATGTATGTAAGTGCGTATAAAAAAAAATGCATACCTGGAATCTTGTATTGGTTTACTATTTATAAAGTTTACCTAATGGGTGCAGCTTGGAGCAGTAAGGCCACCATACACACGATTCCTGGGATTTCAAATAAGATTTTACCCAATTTCAAAAACAGTGCAATAATGAATTAAAAATAACTCAAGGCGCAAACTTACTCGAACAGGTGCCAGGTTCTTCCAGAAATTGAGTGATTGACGTGACCTATTAAAAAACAATGGAGCAGTAAAGAAGGAAATTCATATGAAAACGTTGCAGGAACATGTATCAAGATCAGCTTCCTTTTCAAAACAAGACCACTTTCTCAAAACAACAATTTGATTTTAAGATCAAGTTAATTGCTTAGTTCCAGATGAAGTAAATTGTTAAATGCCGCCAGCAATAGGAATTCTATGGCCATTTCTTCAATTTACATCACATTTATGTTACGCGGGAAATTTAAGATTGGATTATATTTAGTTCATCTAAATTTTCCAGGCCTCCGATTCAATTCCGCGAAAACAAGATCAAACTCACAACAAATACCCGTATCAACTACCTTCATGGGCCACACCACAACGAAAACTAAGAATGCGAGAGAAAAACAATGTATCTCAACAAAAAAATAGTACCTCCACCATTGAACTTAATGGCACTCCGCGACTTAACCACGGTCGAGGCGTCTCCCTTTGACATGTCACAATCGAGCTGCTCGAGGGCTTTACTGTAATTCGTTATATAAGTCCGGTGGTGCTTCTGGTGATTGAGCTGCATGATCTCGCAGCTGATGGCGGGATCCAGCGCACCATTATCGTAGGGCAGATCGGGAAACGAAAACATCTGCAGACCGCGAAACCCAAGAGTGCGTAGGTTTTTCTGGTTAGGGATCGAAGAGCCATTGCTGACAAGTTGTTTGAAATAAGTTGTGAAGCGGAATTTGAATGAAATGATATGCTATTTTTTATCGGGCCAACGGCAGATTACCCTTTTGAAAATATTCAAATTATCTTATTTGTTTTGAAAATAGTCATTTTATCATTTTTTTGTTTTGAAAATAGACAATTTACCCTATATGATTTAAAATAGGCACTTTACTTCTTTGTGATTTCGAAAATAAACGTTTTACCTCATTATGGTGTGTAAATATGTACAAAATATCACCATCATTGATGCCATTTTTTGCAAACAAAATTATTTTCATTGTGGTTTTAAAATAAATGTTACAATTTATAATACATATATTAAATAATAAATATATTACAATGTATAATACATATAAATAATTTAATGATATTTGGGAAAAAAAGGCATTAGCTTCTTAATTTTTTTGTTATAATAATAAATATTATTATTTTGAAATTTAAGTATCATAAGGTCATATATTTAAATTCATTAAATATTTCAATATAATTTTATGCAAATCCTAAAAACAAGAATTTTCAGCACTCGGATTTTATAATAAGAATACACACAAGGAAAGGACGATCCAAGGAGAATAAGTTGGAAGTCTTTATTACTTGCTGTGGAAGTTCAATCTGTACATCTCTACATCTTGAGATTGGGCCTAATTAGTATTGGGCCTCTGCTGGCTCAACCAATAAGACCATTGGGAGGAATTTTTCGGTTCAATCCACTAAAATAATATACAACTTTCTTATAAGTTCATTTCCTATTAAAATTACAAGAATAACCTTACATAGGTTGGGCACGTTATATGCACCGCCTATCGGTGAACATAAGTTTCCGTGCACCGAGTACCGGTACATGTAGAAATTTACTCGATGCATGCATTCAATTAGCATACAGGTGCATACGATTTAAATACTTGGTGCATGCTATGTTCAATACTCGGTGCACGCAATTTCATTACTCTCTCATCGTCTGATTCACGCAAGACACATGAATTTAGGGGTGAAACACTGCAAGTCGACTGCAAAACCATTAATTTATAAGCTCCCAATTCACTACAACTTCATAACAACAACGAGAACAAGAATTATAAAATCTCATGTAGCTGCTGTAATCGGGAAATGTGAATATATTCAGAACATTCGGTAATTGGATTAGGTCTTGATTACCTCATGGGGTGTATCCATCTATTTATTGGGAATATTCACAATATATTCAGAACATTCAGTAATTGGATTAGGTCTTGGCTACCCTATGGGGTACATTCATCCATTCATTGAGAATATTCCCACCTAGACATGATCATGGTTCAGAACCGTCGGTTCGACGGTTAAAAAAAGCTCGATCTTTAACCTTAATCTTCGTAGACGATTCCGGTTCCTGTTCGTGAGTCGCCAATTACGGTTACTATTACGATTAACCTTCGGTCACGGTTACGATTTCGGTTTGAGAAAATCACATTAATTTAACATATACTAAATTTTCTATAAATTTATTAAAAATATAAAATAATATAACTGTAAATATGTAATATAGCTCAGGGTGCTTATTGGGCTGGACCAACCGGAACCAGTTCGGAACGGGATAGGTCGGTTTCGATTCCTAACCGAAATCGGTTAGTCTGGTTCCAACCCGGAACACGATCCAGGTTTTACCCGGATCGGATCGATTCCATTGGATTGGAACAGCCAATTCGACGGTAACTTAAAAATATAAAAAAGGGTGGCACCCTGCCGTGGCCCAACTGCAAAAAAAAAAAAAAAAAATTAACAAAATAATACTTACATTTTTCTATAAATACCTCATTTTCCCTCTCCAATTTTTCATCTTATTCCAACTCTCTTAATCTTACACTCATACTCTTTCATTTAATTATATAATTTCAATATTCCATACAATTTTATTCCATGCCATTATTATTAATTTGTTATTGTCATTATATCATATTATTATTAGTTTTGTTGATCTACATATATTTTCACTAATACGATGTCATCATCTTCTACTGGTCGTGGTGGTCCATCAAATCCACCTATATTCAAAGAAAATTATGATATTATTGCCGAGTTCGATAATCCTTACGATGTTGAAGAAGCGGAACATGTTGTAGAACCTGCGGCACCCCAAAATCCGGCGCCCGACCGGTCATCTGCAACTACTGCCGCTTGAGTCGCACGAATAACCGTCCCAAACGAAGCAAGGTTTGAGATCATTTTGATGTCGAGACAAAACCAGATACGAACGAATATGTTGTTATTTGTAAAATATGCAAAACGTACAATTATAAAACAGGTGGTTCCGCAGGCAGTACAGAGCTTTTAAGAAACATCTAGTTAAAAAATATAATTTTGATGATGTTACTTTACAACCATTAGGTAGAGAACCAACCCATTTTTAAATTAATCCTCAATTTGTCACTATTTTTATCTTAATAACGGAAAAACAAAAGATTAGTCGTCTTTTTTGTTGTTAGATGTGAACTTCCATTTTGGTTTTCTGAAAAAGATGGCATTATTAAATTTTCTTATGGTATCCAACCATGTTTTAGACATATTTATAGGCACACTTTGAAAAGTAATATTGCGGATGCGTTTCTTGATACCGTAAAACTTTAGTTGATCATCTTTCTTCTATTAACTGCAGATTAAGTTTAACTACTTATATTTCGATGAATACCACACTACTTTCTTTTCTTGTTATTACTTGTCATTGGATTGATGATAATTGGTGTTTGCAAAAAGAATTTTGTCACTTGATGAATTAAAATCTACACATACTGGTTCCCAAATTGCTAAATTTATTGTTAATGTTTGTAGATTATGGAATTGCGGATAAAATTTGTTCGATTACACTTGACAATGTTTCAAATAATACGGGGGGAATGCGTGAACTTAAAATACATTTACGATCAATGTTTAATGGTGTTTTTTCTATGTTAAATGTGCATGTCATATAATTAATTTAGCTGTAAAAGATGGTTATGAAGATGCTGAATGTAGTAGCATAGATAAACTTAAAAATTGTTGTCAATGGATACGACAATCACGCATTAAGCGTGATTGGAAACATATGTGTGCAAGTCAGAACCTTCAGTTTACTCTTTTTTCACCTTCAGTTTACTCGATGAAATTCTTTGCATAAAATGTTAAAATCGATGTTACTTTATCAAGATGTTTTAACTTCTTTTTATACCTCTTATCAAATGCCTGAAAGTGATGAAAGTTTTTTATTGTCTGATAAGGATTGATATTTTGTTAATAATTTAACTGTTTTGTTATCAACTTTTAAAGAAGCAACATATCGTTTCTCCTGTGTTTATTATCCTACTTCTCATTATTTTCTTCCACTTGTATTTAACATTAATTGTAAATTTATTGAATTTAGATAATATTGAATTGTCGTCGTTCGTTTATCGTATGGAGGAGAAGTTTAAAAAATATTACGAACAAATTCCACATGTGCATCGTATATCTACACTGTTAGACCCAAGTCAGGGTGTAGGATCTTTCGATACTTTCTTTGAATAATACACTACGTTTTTTGATAAGGATGTTGACGATCAAAAGACATTAACCATGCATTCTCTCCAAAATATGTTTGGATTGTACCATAATGAACAAAGACAGAGCTCATCGTCACGTGTAGGAGACGGAGAAGAAGAACGTTACTCAGTCACGAAGCGGGGGGATTAATCTGTTGAGGAGCCTTGGAAGAAAGAAGCGGGGAGGAAGCGGAGTGTCATCTACTTCTTCAAATGAGTTGCAGTTCTTTCTAGGTCAAATGTTCATTACAGATGAAAATGTTCACGTACTAGAGTGGTGGAAAGCAAACGCAAGACAATATCCAGTCTTAGTCAAAATGGCTAACGATGTATTTGCAGTCCAAACATCCACTGTCGCATCGGAGTTGGCATTCTCAACTTGTGGTCGAATCATTGGAGACTTTAGAGTTTCTCTAAAATCAGAATCATTGTACATGCTTGCACTGCTAAAAGATTGGTTCGGTGCTGAGAGAAGAAATAAGAGACAAAGAGGAGTCGACAAGTTCGGTAATGAAAGTTCCGAAGAAGAAGAAGAATTGACCAATATTATACTAATCAATTATGATGAACAATGTATTTTTTTTATAAATTTGAATATTTTACTTTTTTTTCCATAATCAATGAATTATGTATTTTTTCTTAACGATTTTGTTTGAACGCACAATCTGAAAAAAATCAATAAATAGTAAAAAAATATAGGCTTGGCGATCGTCGATCGATCGCCAATAGGCCGTAACTTTAAAAAACAGTGTGTATTGGCGATCGATCGTCGAAAATGGCGATCGATCACCTAGCCGGTTCTGATTCGGTTGGAACCGGTTTAATCAAGACCAATCCGAAAATTTGGATCCGGGGTTCCGAATCGGATTGGTTTCATGGCTTCGGCCATGGAACCGGAACCAATCATGTTCAGAACCGGATTGGTCCGGTTCCACCAAATTCGAACCCGAGATTGGTTGGATCCGGTTCGATCCGACCCGTGAACAGACTGATATATAACATCCATTTCGAAAGAAAACTTCCATCGATAACATTAAATATTTTTTTATTGGGCTATGAGAAAACTACAAAGAAGATCTTGTTATGTAACAAAATAGCCGGAAATAAGATTTAAGTGTGACTATCAATTTTAACAAGACTAAATTATAATTAAGTCATTTTTTATGATGGTTTCATATATTAATCATAAATGTACTATGTATTAAAAAAATTATTAATTTATATATTATATGTGAGGGAGATGGGGTATCGGCCATTGCTTGTGAGGGAGATGGACGGCTGTTGCTTATGTTTAATGTCCTTAGGATGTCGGCTACTGTTAGGTTTGAAGAGCGAATCATTTGAACTATTTTTTTATTTTTTAATCAATAAGTATTTTAGTAAACAAAAATTATTTAATAAAAACATAGGTAAAAATAGTACATAGTCATCCATGTCCATAAAAATAAATAAAAAGCCTTAAGAAAAAAAAATCATATATTAAGCAGCCCCAACTCAGTTTGGCTGAATCAGGCGTATTACATAGACAAACTTAGTCTATAGTACATAAGAAAATTATCGATGGCTTCAACCAATATTAGCCACCATTTTTTAATAATTTCTTATAACCCCCAATAAATATATTTTAAAAAGAAAAAAAGTAAACAAGAAAAGAAAAAAAGAAAAAGTCCCTAAACCTAAATCGCATACAAGCATCAGGCCTATGCGGGTGCCATCCGGCCACCACAGCTCTCCAATACGCAACCACACTTTAATCATATAAATATATTGTTATCACAAGTGGAACTAGAATTGGCCGCCCTGGTATGTTCGTCCGAATCCCCAATTGGCGGGTGCAACATTGTTGCTAATGATTGTCCTGCCATCACTAGTGGTGACTTGAAACGATAGGCTTTGGCCGTTGAGGTGCGAGTTGCTTTGCCAATTTTGACCCCAATTTCTCGACATCTGTTGCCATCCTGTCCTAGACCCTTTGATCGAGACGCTTCGGACGTCACCGGCACCGGCCACGTTCGTGATCAACACTAGGTTGAAGAAAGAGTGACCATTTATTGTGAACCTTATTCCCCCCTTCTTCACACATGGCACCCTGTAAAAATAATCAAGCTATAAATTTAAAATCATTTAATTCGAAAAACCATTTCCTTAAATAATTTAAAACTTGTGAAAAGATCCACATTTATGTTAATATTATGTCTGCAAGCACTTTTCCAAAAATGGAAATTTCACCTTCGGAAAGAAACTGGGACAATTCCAGCTCGGTATACGGCAATTTGCAAGTAAGTGGGCTCAGCCATATCAAAATGTTGGCGTGGAGGATTGCACCATCCCCCATTGTCGTTAGGCAGAGAAGGGTTAGGCGGGCAGAAATTGGTGGCGGTAACCGTGATGGTTCCAGGGACACACCACCTACGGTCACCTGCGCATGTCAGCTGGTAGCACGACCCGCAGCTTAAGCCATTGTTGAATAAAGCAGTGCTTAATGCTGCAGTGTTTGTGCCATAGCCTTGGCTGTATAAGTTGCCATATCCACAAGCACCTCCTGCATCCACAACAAAAAGGTGTGTCAAATAAATCCAGCCCAAAAAGTGCATATCTATTTAGAGTGAAAAATGTTTACATGGCATTTTTAACCTACCCATCGTGCCAGATGCATCGCCTCCACCATAGAAAGTAGCATGAGCATCTTGCCATCCTCCATAGGTTCGGCGAATGAATAAGCCCAAGAATGAGAAGAATATTAGAGAAACCACTGGAATTGCCATTGAGAACTAAGGGAGAACTAAATGTGATTTATATTTTTTATATATATATCCAAGAAAAGAGAGAAATGGAGAAAAGGTGTTTCCTTCAGTGGTTAGAGCTTTGTACATAACTTGTATCATGAGGGCTCTATTTATATATAGAAATTTTCATGAATTTGTAAATTTTTCTCTTATTTTACATATGTAAATTAATAAATAAATGACAATAATCAGAGGGATATTGCCATATTGGACAGGCAATTAATGTGGCAAGGTGGAAATTGACAAGTTAGCGGCAGAGCCACAAAAACTGTATCAAAATAGTTTAGATCACGTAAGATGCACATGCAATTGTTCCAAAACAAAACTATCATTCGCTAGTTCCATAGACCCTACATGCACATGCATGTCTTCACTAATTTTTACACTTTTTTTTATCGCTATTACAACTATAATATTTGGGGAGGAGATTCGATCCCTTATGAAGAGAAGTCAGGTGGCAAAACATCAGGCTAGCCCTGAGTTGTCGTTTTTACCGACTTTCTTGACTATTAAACTTATTATTTTACCTAAAATTTATGTATGTAGAAGGCCTAAAATATTGGCTGCATGGTGATAGATGTTTAATTTTGTAATTTTCATAACCACCGGCAAGGCCTTATGGTGTAAACATCAAAGAGGGGAGGATGTCTTTTTCTTATGAAATAGAGATGGGATTTCATTATAGTTTTTCAAAAAATGGACTTTGATTTTAAGTTTTTCCAATTATTAACATACTATCTGTGATTATTTTTTGGGTCCTTGTGAAATTATGTAATTATATTCAACATGTACACGAGGAGTATTATGTTTGGTTGTGGAATTGTCCACACAAATTATTATAGTTATAAATGCATGCATGTTCAAGTTTTTTTTTTTTTTGAACGAACATGCATGTTCAAGTTATAATTGAAGATATTGGATGAATCGACAAGTTGACAAGGAAAAAGTGAAAAAAGGGTTCCAAGTTTAAGTGGATATAATTAATTTCAAATTTACATAATTAAAAAATAGACACTTAAGAATTATTGAAAAACTGAATGTTTGTAGCCTCCTCGCCTAGCCGAGATGGATAAGAGATCATACCCACTTTGAATCAGACTCAAGTTCGAGTCGCATTTGGTTCAAAAAAATTGATTTAGCTCATTTCACATAAAATTTTTTTTTTTATTGAACGTAGAAAATATAACATATTAATGTTTGCTTTGAACTCCGTGTCATGTCAAGAGTCGAATTAAATTAAGAAGAATTTAGATAAAAATTGCTATCATAATTTAGGCACACAATTTAATAACATTGATCGAAGATGAGAAGATTTGGTAGAAATAGTAAAAAATCCGGTTGAAGGGCCTACCATGTTAGTGGCACATGCAAAGGTCCTAACAAAATGCTAACTTGTACACCTTGCATCATTTTCATGAGTTTAATCCACAAATAAATAAGAAATAAATAATTTTTTAATATATATATATATATATATATATATATATATATATATATATATATATATGACCAATTAAATACAGTTTATCACTTTTAAGTTTAACTGACATATATTTCTGAAGAGTCGGTGGAGTTACCATGAAATATAAAAACTATAATGAAACATGTAAATGGATCTAATATTTTTGAACAAGAAAGTGTCATAACAACAAATAACTAAATATTATGATGGTTTGGATGAACAAATCATATATTGTGATCCAAATTAATTACATAGAAAGTGAGGCAAGAAACAAACCTGAAATAATATCCACCAAAGGGGCAAGTCGACCATTGAATCAGGGTATTAGAGTTACCCGCGTTCTAGGATCAACGACCTCAATTGTATCTGGGATTTTTAGGTTTATAGCTTAATATGTGGACTTCATGGTCTCGAATCAACTGGGGTTGTTAGATATGATGCCCTAATACCAGGTTCAAAAGGCATGTGGATTCTCTATCCAATTGTTTGGTTGTTAAGGGCGTTGGATAAATTTATAATGTATCTTAAGGTATATAATCTTACAAAAGTGTGTTCAATCCAAGAGAGGTTAAATGATGAAGCACCTGTTCATGAAAAACCGCACTTACAAACGAATGGACACAACCACTCTGAAAGTCTGCATAGGGCACAATTGATCGGGCCATCTTTGTTAAAAAAATCTGCCATATGTGATCGATAGCGCCTGTCAGATTTTTGGTGCTCGTTTTTTCATTTGCTGCAATCAATAACGACAACACGTGACAATCGATCGCGGCATCCAGAACCTCCGACATGCGGATTCCTTTCGTTTGATTTTCGATGATTAATTTAAATTAAATAAGTATATTTTTCCAACAAAGGGCATAAGGGTTGTGGTCTTCACAAGAATTGTCCAAGAGTTCCAAGTGTTATCAAGACAGAGTAGTTAACTTTTTTCTGAAATGGACCCTCTCCCCAACCCATTCAATTCCATTTATCAACAATATGAAGCCTCATTTAATGAAATGGTCACAATTTTTAGCCACATAAAACCCCCACCATTAATTTTTCTCTTTATTTTAATGTTTGGGGCTCAAATGTTTGCCATGTGCTATCTTTTTTTGTCATTCGGATTTCCATGTCTTTGATTTGACAATTTTTTAAAGGTAAAAAAAATAAAAATAGGTTGATTTTTGTTCATCTTAGATAAAAATTACGTTAGAGACTATAAAAAAAAAAAAAAAAAATTTACTTCAGGGTTGCTTGGTGTTAACGGTTAGGCGAGAAAAAAAACAACTGTTAGAATTGAGTTAGGACAATGCAACATATTGTTTTATTTTAACTCATAAATAGTCATGCATTTCTCTATTGGGTTGGGCTCCAAAAGGCTGGACCTTTGAGGCTTTATCGTAACATTATTTGGGCTTCCAAAGATATTGGGGGCCAGATTGATAGGTCTATTGGGCCTATGTTGTTTCATTTGTTGGATGTAGGTCTTGGGTAGGTCAGCTCATACACTGTTTGTTCGAGCTTTGTTTAGTACAGAATGTACGTGTGCAAATAAATTTTTGATGCTTATTTTGGTTAGGGGAGTTTTTTCTCTTGCCTGTCTTCATCTGCTGGTAACTCCCGACCATTACTACATTTACCTTAGGCAACTGCACTCTTGTTTGTTGTTGGTGTACAAAATTGACTTAAATTTTCAAATGAGTTTTTAAAAAATTAAAAAAATAATAAAAAAAATCGAATGTACCTCAATAACTAAAGTCTAAAAAGTGTTAATGGGACGGTTTTGTTTCGGCTTTCAACCCAGTTTTTTTTTGGAAAAACAGATTTTTTTAGAAAGTTGACTCCACACCTCTGGTGTGAACTTTAAACAAATTAATCGCAATACATCATTTGATCAATTTAAGGAAAACCCACATAAAATATCCAAGAATTTGAATAATCCAATGCGAAACACACAAAAAAGAATAAAAATTTGTCGGTGGACAACCATCATTTTTGAATCATGGATGGACATTTTACACAAACACGTGTATTCACACAGAATGAAGAAATTATCGAGAATTCTTGTATACAAATTTGAATACAACTGATACTTCCATCTTTTGGGCATAAGAGGAATCAACATATAATCGAAAATATGATGCAAGGACACTCATAAACATTACTCGTTGCAGTGTCGGACACTTTTCAGACACCGATACTTCTCGGCCGTAGCGTGTCCTTTATTTTATTATAAAAATAATATCAGACACCCATGTCGGATACTCCCTTCAAAATCGAACACCTGTGTCGAACATGATCCATCGGCGTGTCCGACACAGAAAGGACATTTTTTGGTGTTAATTGTACAATTTAAAAAGTTTTTGGCTAAAATAAAATTTTGACATGTTAGTTAAACTTTATGTTAATTGAAATAATATACATTCGTTGTTAGTATGCGTGATACTGTGATGATTTCAGTGACATGCATTTATTTATTTATATGTTTCTTGAATTTGGTAAAAATATTTTTGTTGATTTTACATGATTTTAGAATTTTAAAAATATGAATTTTAGTATTTGTAATATAGATGATAGCGTGTCCCAGCCGTGTCGTATCCTGAAATTTTTTGAAAATCCTTGTCGCTGTGTCAGTGTCGCCGTTTCAGTGTCCGCGCATCATATAATCAAAGTAACAACGCAGTGGATATCACAAGTACATAATCAACAAGCACATAATCAACAGTTGGACAAGATGAACACAAATATTTATAGCGGTTCACCCCAAATTGGGGTATGTCCACTCAAGAACCTTCAAAGAGTTTAATTCTTTATTGACAACAAAGAGAATTGCGAATACAAATTATTTCACTCAGAACACTCTGATTTTAACGCTCACTTTCTCTCCACTAATCATGTTCCTTCCAATGATAAAAAATCCCCTTAAAAATTTCTAACACTCAATCTCAATTTTAACTCAACACTTCTATTTGTAGAAAAAGAAAAGATTTGTGTTTTGGGATGGTTCTAGAATGAAGAATGTGTGAGTATTTATAGGTGGAGATTATGGAAAAAAACAAAAAAATAATACATCATTGCTTACATAATCAAACCCATCAAATTTGAGTAAATTCAAACATGTGTTAATTGTTCTCCAAGTTGTGTGCTCGTTCAAAAAAGATGTTAAAACAGAAAATCAGAATACATACTGATGTGATTCGATATTTTAGAGTATAAGGTAGAATAAAGCGTTAATGAAAAATAACGATAAACACATCAAGATTTTTTACGTGGAAAACCTTCAAATTGAGAGAAAAACCACGGGACCTAGTCCAGTATAAACTTTACTATAAACGTTGATGATTTACAAGACTCTCTTCACACAGGTGACAATCGCCCAATGACTTATCAGCATATCCTAGAAAAATAATGAAAATGGTCGAACAGAAATAAATTTGCTCTCTTCGGAGTCTTTTTGTCTAGAAACTTTCAACCCTTTACTATGAGACTATCTGCGGGTATTTATAGGGCTGTTCCCAGTGATTGGTTCGCGGGAGATCCGGAATACGATGTCCTCTGATCGTGGCTTAACTGGAGCAAAACGTGTCCGAGAAATTCACGCCCCATTATTGCACGTTTATCCACGTCGGTTGATTTGTTGGTTATCTCCGGGTCTTCTGCTAGTCTTTGACCAGAAAACCGAGGAGGGTTTAACAGCTGTTCGGTAAAACCCTGCTCGGTGCTATCTGCTCGGTGCCTTTGTTCGGTACATTTTTATCCAACTCTCTCACAATGGCTTGAGCAAATCTGATTCTTCAATCGAGGCTTATATAAGTTACTAGTTCTTCTTGGCACCGTGTAAGACACGGTGCCAGTAATCAGAATATCGATAAGCTGTTTTCGAGTTTCATTTTTCTTGAAATCTAACATCCATAAGCTCGAGTCTGTCAGCAGCATCAAGCACAAAAGAAACAATCATAAATGAGCTTGCACCAAAAAGTCAAATAGTACAAGAAGCAAGGGCGAAAAAGGAAACATAGTGTACAACATGACAACATTGCAAATTTCGAAATACGCCTGATGAAATCAGAAACAGGAAAGAACTCAAAGCTAGCTTGGGCAAAACGTGACCAACCCGTTAAAAGTAGGGAACAACCACAAATCCTCCAAACCCCTAGATAGATAAGTGAGAATAAAGAAAAGAACAAGAAATTTCAAGACAAAACTTGAGAAGATAAGACAACTTAAAAACTAACCAAGTTTGAGTCATACATGGAGGTATAGATCCACAAAGCTTACCTATACCATAGTGTAATGACACGATTCGTAAGATTTGCATTTTGATCACTTTAAAATGACCGAGCTAGACCAAAATCTGCAAGCTTCAAGTTTCCTTCATTGTCTACCAAGAGACACCTAATTTTAGCACCGTATATGGGGAATGGAATTTAATCTAAATACTTATTTTGCATAGAACCTTTGATATCACGGTGAATCACTTGATTTACATGATAGTATTGAAGCCCCATCAAAAGCTATCTCATGCAGCACTAAGAGGAGAGCAAAATGAAAATCATTATTTTGATTGTCACTCTTCTTTTCCAAATTCCATCAGAAGCACCTGATTTGAGACTAAATTAAATAGACTTGCATATTAGACGCTCTATGTTATCTTAAAGACCATGTAAATTCACACCTAATTTGTGGCACTTAAAAAACTCATTCCAGGATGATCAACAAGACTAATCAATCATGGTCCATGTACTCAAAGACCATGTAAATTCCCCATTTGTACTTGTTTTTTTTTTTTTTGGGAATCATTTCATTCAGATAAAAAATATCCAACCAAGAACAGAGAACATATCACATTTGATTCACTTTCTGGATTCAAAATGTTGTCGTAGCCTTAACAAAGTCTTCAAATATCATATTATTCGTGATTCTTTGTTAATTTGATGTTGGCGCATGCGTATTAACAGAAGGGATACACTTCAAGTACAAAGAAATAAAAAATTTACCTGATGCCCCTTGTTCATTCCTCCCAGGACCTGAAAAACAATTACAAACTTCGGATGCAATAATCTAAACATGATGGGTAGAGAATTTAAATTAAATAAGAAGACCAAACTTCGCTTGTAATGAGGCACAAGAGCTGCAACTCGCCAAAACTTGAACCAAGTCGCAATCATTATGGGATTTTAATAACTATTTTCTTAACACAGAACAACTCAAACATTACAATGAAACAAAGATGAAAACATTCAAAACAATAATGGAAAGATAATTTAAATTATCACGAGAGCAATCATTTCATGCATAGAAACCCACGACATCTTTCATCAAACAATTCTCAAGTATGAACACTAACATAACTAAAACCATAAAGTAAAAATGCCATCTAATCATAATATCATCATCCTAATGAAGCAGCAAAGATATACAGATTAACCAACAACTAACGTTTTACAGATATCTCCTATTTTATTTAATCTAAACCAAGTAGGGTGTGCTTATCGGACCGGGTCGATCCGGACCCGATCCGAAACCAGATCGGTTAGTCCGGTCCGGAACCGGAATCGGACTAACCGATTCCGGTGCGCCCCGGAACCGGTATCGAACCGGTCCGGGGTGGTTTTTTTAAATCCAAACCGGTAGTACCACCGGTTCCGGTGCTACCGGTTTGGAACCGGTTACATTTGAAAAAAAATTTCAATCTCTTACTTTCAGCATTTCGTTCGATCTTTCACCACTGCGATTCAAATCTCCTCGTAAATCTCTCTCGTCAATTACGGTTTCTTACAGTTTTTTCTCTTCATCTCTTCGATTTTTCGTTTCATCATTATGTTCCAGTTTTTTTTTTCAATTCCAGTATGTGTGTGTGTTTGTGTGTATGTGTGTAAGAGTGTATATATATATATATATATATATATATATATATGGTTTTTTAGTTATTATGCATTGATGTCTATGCTTCTTTGCACATTTTCAGAATTTACAGCCTGAAACTTGCAACGAAGAAGATGACCCTGCGAAAAATTAATTGAACTGGTGCACTAAAATTTTTAAAGTAACTGGTGCACGACAAGATTGAAAATCAGTAATTGATACACGAAAAATCAGTAACTGATGCATGAAAATTAAAATCAACTACTGATGCACGAAAATTTACACAAAGTTAGTACACCAGTGTTGTATTTTCGTGCATCAGTGAACTGATGCACGAAAATTAAAATCAGCTGCTGATGTACGAAAATTTACACAAAGTTAGTGCACCAGTGTTGTATTTTCGTGCATCAATTCACTGATGCACGAAAATCAAAATCAGCTACTGATTCACGAAAATTTACACAGAGTTAGTGCACCAGTGTTGTATTTTCGTGCATCACTGATGCACGAAAATTAAAATCAGCTACTGATTCACGATAATTTACAAAAGTTAGTGCACCAGTGTTGTATTTTCGTGCCTCAGTGAACTGATGCACGAAAATTAAAATCAGCTACTGATGCACGAAAATTTACACAAAGTTAGTGCATCAGTATTGTATTTTCGTGCATCAGTGAACTGATGCACGAAAATTAAAATCAGCTACTGATGCACGAAAATTTACACAAAGTAAGTGCACCAGTATTGTATTTTCGTGCATCAGTGAACTGATGCACGAAATGTGAGGCAAACATTAAACAACATTGAATTATTAAGGCATTAACTTCGTAGGAACTTACCTCACGCATGGTAACATCAACTGGATCAGTTGATGTAGTAGTGAGACGCTCGTACAGGTATACTGGAAATTTCTCGTCACATTCGGATGAAGAAGTTTTTTTCAACAACAAGGAAAAACATATAGAAGTTTTACAATTTTAATAGCGTTTAAAATATCAAAATCAAGATGAATGTGAATTTCAAGCCTTCTGCTTCACATTCTTTTAGAAAAATAAAAAGAGCTTTTTAACTGTACTCAACATAAGTTTCCTCTATTTAATGAGAAAAACACGTTTAAAAGGCAAGATGCAGACAATATTTTTTAAGGTAGTTGCTTATATATCCACCAAAACTCAGATTGTGCATTTGACAGAGTGTGGTATGATGAAGTCTCGAGCAGGTGTTGGTTGTTCAAAGCCCGCGCTTAGCAAAGTTATGGCTGAAGTAGATTTTGGTGGAGTTTGGATAAAGCATGGTCACCATCGGAGGAGGAGTCGACATATTTCTTGCATTTGCAGCTTCAAAATTAGAGGCTAAATTTTGTGTGGGGTGGGACTTGGGAAGATGAAATTGCAAGTGTAGGGGATTGGGAATTTGACGTGGGCTACTGACGTACGATAAGCATGGAGCACGAAAGGATATGGTCCAAAATAAACGCGCGCGCAAAAAATTTGGTAGGAAAAACTATACATCACTATTACACTAACCATCTTTTCCCCGATTCGCTTTATATTCAGAAATGAATTCTTGTTCGGTGGATGAAGCCATGGCTATAATAGAGTCGGTGCTCGGAGACACGACTTGGGCAGTGATTTTTCTACAGGACAGGGCTAAGCGTAGGAGATGGATACCACTCTGGTCATCACCGGAGCAACTTCAACAATCTCCTCTTCTGGTTAAAACCCAACCATTCATGTTTTCCTTCACAAAGAGAAATTAAAAACCAAAATCAAGCAATATAAAAGTGAAATCACACGTACTTTTAACGTTTCAACCATTGCATACCAAAGGGCCTCAAGACTTCCGTTACAGAGACATTTCATGGCCAAGAGAAGCTCCGGTTTGGAACCAGCTTCAAGCCCGAAGGACACTTGAGGCGATTTTTGAAAGAAGCCTACAGGGAATTGCGGCGATTTTTCACCACATCGGGGAAAAGCAAGATGAAAAGACAACGACAATGGCTCCCCTCGTTAAACGAGAAAGCAAGATGAAGAGACGTTTGAGGACGGTGCTGATTGGACGAAAGATCGTATAAAAAACACAAAAAGAAATGTCAACCAAAAATCACTATTCATTACTTTATGAAAACATGACTCAAAACACTATTCATAGTGTTTGCCTCTTATTATATTGGTTAATATATATTCCATTATCTTTTATTAAGTTACAGAGGCTTTTCTTTTGGGTTCTGGAGTGCTTTTCAAGCTCTTTTCTAATAGAGCTTCTACTTGTCTATTCAAATGCAGTGTGCATGAATAAACAATGGATTAAAAAATGATTAAAAAACTCGTTCTTTATAATAATAATTTCATTAATAATGTGAAAACATGATAATTTTTTCCATATATAAGTCAAGGGTAAACGAAATACCTTCTCTAATCCATGAAGGATTGCAACAGTGTCTCCATCGCATGACTGACAAAAATTGTACGTGAAACATTTTGGAAAATTGCTATTACATCTCACCAAGACCTGCAATATCATGATAGAAAAACTGAACAACTGATAATTTTAATATTCGTAGCAGAATTTTAAAAAACGAATACAAAAACTTGAATTGAACACTAAATTTACAAACGATAAAAAATTACTAACACCTGAATAGGAGACAAATGTACTTCCTTTACCAGCTTCGGTGCTTGGCATAATTTGAGAAGAGGGAATTTTGAGTTGAAACAAAAACAGAAGCTTGAATAGTGGGGAGCAGGGGAAACCTAATTCGCACGAAGAAAAGGAGAAACTGGAAAACAATGGAAATGTAAGAGTGGCCCCGGGAGGGGAATGATGAAGATTTTCAGTTGAAGAAAAAAATTGAGGGTAGCCACGTGGTCATAGCTTTAACATTTTCGTGCTTTAAAACTAGGGAGACTGCTCGGTTCATTAGAAGAAAAGTTTTTTATTCTAATCAGAAAAAAAAAACTATAAATTATTTAAGTTATTTTCAGATAAAATGACAAAAATAGCCATGTAATCCTACTTACACCGTCATCACAAGCGTGCACTGCACTGATGCGCACTTAAATGCACGGACATCCCCAAGCATGCAACGGTGCACATATGGTTTTACGTGCATTGTGCACGTAGGGTTTCCAAGCACCGGTGCACACGTAAAACCAAAAAACACAACTGTTGTGCACGTAAAGCTGAGAGATGAAGCTGGTCATATCCGAACAAAGCCAAAAGCGTGCACCACATAATTAGAAGAGAAGCGTGCACCTCATATTTAGTAGAGAAAGCGTGCCCCTCAAAAAGAGGGAAGCGTGATCTAAGAATCCTCCGCCACCTCAGAATTTGAACGTGCCATGGGAAGCTCAAGCTAATCAAATATTCTGATTGCAAGATGAAAAGAATGAGGTAGAGCAGATTGCATCACAATGGATCGATCCGCAGCAACCATCAGTGCACGGCCTTACGAGCCACAGGCTGCCACCTGCTATACAGGTGGCAAAGGATGCTCTACGGGTGACACGCGAGAGATGAGGCTGCATGGGAAGAACATGACTGATGCTCCTAAAAATGGTGATGATTTGCAAAGTATAAATGAGGAGTGAGATTACATTTCCTTATGCTTTTTAGTGGACTAAATAAGAAGATATAGATCATGAATGACCTGTTAAGATATGAAATAAATGTTAGAAGGGTGCCAGAAGATTTTTCCGGCGTGTCCCCTCCGACGCTCAAGTCAGATGACGGGAAAAATGGGGAAAATCGTAATAGAATAGCTGATGTAGGTAGGCGTGTATATGTGAAAAAACATACCTGAAATCCTCTATTGGTGTCCTATTTATAGAGTTTACCTCATGAAGATACACCTTAACGCAGTAAGGCCACGATTCACACGATTCTCGGGATTTCGGAGCATGTCTGCTAACTGATAAAGTCATTACTCATTTCCACTTCTTGAAATCTCGGGACGTGCCTGATCAATGTGGACTTGGTCAAATTATTCTCAGAGGCAAGATGTCTGGAACTTTCCAGGTTAATGAGCATCATCACTGATCGATCAGATTGGAGCTCGAAGAATTAGGTCTTTTTGTTTTGAAGTTGTGATCATCTCGGAGACAAAGCGATGATTAGGTCGGCATGTTAGAATCAACGCTGACTGATCTTGTCAGGTCAGGAGGTCGGAAAAATAACCATTGATGATCTGATCACTTTTACCTTGTCAGGTCGGGAGGTCGGTCGAGTAAAATAAGGTGAGGTAATACATTTCTACTGCAGGGTATCAATGACGAATCGGCATCAATATCATTCACCAGTGTCCGCTTCCCCCAGATCCGTAATTGCTTGATTTTGTGAAGATTCGAGGATTTATGTGAAGATTTGATGATTTTTGTGAAATAAGGGTACTTTGGTGAAATTAAAGTATCTAATAAGCTACAGTTTTCAAAATTGGACATATTTGTAAAAAAATTCTTGAAAAATGGATTTATATTAAAAGTTGATTTTTGACGATATTTAATTGAATAATTATTTTGTAATGGGTACGTTTTTACAATTACAAAGTTTTTTTAAATATATATATATATATATATAGTAAAACTTTTATAAATTAATAATTGAGACCATGAAATTTTATTAATTTGGAGAGATATTAATTAATCGATAAATTAATTTATCAACTTAAAGTGTGAATATTCTCAAGGAACTTAAATGAACCAACTTGTGAAGAAGACAAACATGAACTTGAGAATATAATGATATCTATTAACGCAATAAAGTAGATGTCAATCACATGTTGAATTATCCAGGTGAAAAAGATGAATTTTCAAACATCTAAAAGCTTAGAAGAAATTTGGCTAGTGTCATTGAAAATCCTATTGAGAATGAAATTGATGATAATTCAGTACCTTCGATACCAAATCACTCGAAAGAAAGCACTCATAGAAACAATAAATTCTTCATAATTTTTTTGTTGCAGTTCGAGTACACGACTAGAGATTTTGAATGCAATGAGAAAATTAAAGATTGAATTCATTTATATTTAAATTTCGAGAAAAAACAAACAACAATAAATTATTATTTTACTAAATTATCCTATTCATGTTTGCAATTTTAGATAATTATTAAATTTATGATACTATTGAGACTATAGATTTATATAAATATCTTTCCTAAAAATTATTATCTTATTAATTAATCAAAATTACTAAATTTTTAAATTGACCAAATTGGGAGAGCGAGAAAATATTGTTTTAGAGGTTATTATTTTATTAAGTAATAATTTATGTAGGTTTTAGTGTATTTGCAAGATATGATATATAGGCACGTGGTTTCTCATGTCATCGCATGAACACGCCTCGCATTCACGCGCTTTGCTCACTTCCTCGCATGCCCAGTTGCCCACAATCCCATCTCTCTTACGCTTCAATTCTACCCTTTTATTCCTATTCTACCCAATCAAGAAATCACCCACAACCACTTGTATTCTTCTACGAAATCTCATTCTTTTTTTGGAGGAAAATTATCATTCTATTTTCTTGTATAAACACTTTAAATTTCGGCCCTTTACTTTGATTTGTCCCTCACAATCCTCGTTCGTTCGCATATTCTTTCAAAATTCAGTTCTTTTTTGATCTGATTTTTGCGTCAGACCCCCTTTCTTGTTCAACCCAAGAATCATATTCAAGAAAATCTGTGTGTTTGTCTCTACGTATTTGATTACTTTCAATATTATACCAATCGCCGTCTTTGTTGAAGATGGCGGCGGTAAATGGGATTCAACCCAGAGGAAACATGGCTAGTTCCTTTTTTCCTCAAGCAAATAAATCGAATCAGATCTACTCTTCGAACCCATGTTTGCCGATCTTTAATCAAACCAAGAAAATCGCAAAAAAGCCTTTATCTGTATCATTCGATTTATCAAATTATTCTGCCATTGTTTCTTCTCCAATGGATGATGTCTTAAAGGGTACTGATGATTCACAGAGTAAAGATTCAGTGTCTTTAGAGAAGATCGATTCTTGGATCCAAGAATCAGTAGCAGACATTGTAAAGAACTTGAAGAAAGCCCCTCTGTTAGTCCAAATACATGCAAAAAACAAAGGAGTTGGCGAGAAGAGAAGATTGAAATTTAAGATAGAGAAGGCAATTTTTGAGAGCTGGGATTTCTTGAAAAGCGAATGGGGAAATGAGGGATCAAAAATCCCAGACGCTGTTGTTTTTGTTGAAGAATTGAATCATGATGAAGAAAATTCAAATCAAGAATATGGAGAGGGTGCGAATAGGGCATGGGGCATGGTTGTACAGGGGAAGGGGGTGGATTGTGTGCCTCGATGTTATTTGTTGAAAACTAATAGGATATGTGGTGGGCTGGGGTTGGGATTTTGCACTCATTTTTGTTTGATGAGGGTGATGGATTTTAGGGAAAGTGCTTTGGGACAATTCAAAAATTGTTGGTTGTTACAATGAAGTGATTTTGATATTGGGGATTGATTGATTGGCTTCTTCAAATCCTACTTGAAACTTGACGATGATTGGTTTCGATTTATATTTTTGTATCCAAGGAAAGTATTGATTTGAACTTGTTGCATATATAACTGTGTGATAGTACTTGACTCCAGAAGTTGCTCAAACAATGCAAACGGTTGATCGAGAAACTGATCTCCAAGATACAACCGGAAAAAACATGGCCTAATAAACATTTAGTGGGTATTTATAAATGCTTTTGTAAACTATTTATCAGCTTTTCAGATAAAAAAACAGATTTTGAGTTTTTATTTCATCGTTTCCACTATTGTTTCTCTAAAAATAAGCATAAAAAAGCAGAAGTAGAGAAATGTAAGGACCCTAGTTCCTTAAATGCGGATAAAAGGCGTAATAGAGCTAAACATGCATATAAGACTATAATGTTCGTGTTGTTGTATTGAGCCGTTAAGATTACAGGCCAAAATAAAATTTCCAAAAGGGATTAATTACATTCTCAACCAATTGAATGTTAATCCTATAGTTTTACACTACTCCTAGAGTAGAAACTATACAAAAGAATTAGGCATGCTATGCCAAAAGCACTCCTCACTGGCTCACCGCATCAACCCGCCTCAGCCCGTACGCCCAAAAGTACCTACAGGAACAACCCCAAAACCATGAGCATGTATGTAAACCATATTCACAATAATATGATCATAATTCAATGCATAAACCGTAAATGCAAATCACTTCCTGTATTTAACACATATATAGAAGCTCCATTGGTTGTCCCTGTACCATAATTACAATCAATTGATTATAACACCAATAATGTATGTCATGACATGCATCCATTCCATGTATACCAATGGCCAATCCCAGTCATATTATATCAGTGGCATAATACCCTCGCGTTACATGACAGCGGCATTAATACCCCTCGCTTCGACATATTAGCAGCATAATATCTCTCGCATCAACATGACAGCGGCATTATCCTTCGCTTCGACATGTTTGCGGCAAATATTCTTCATCGCTATAATATGACAGCGGCAAGTATTCTATCATCGCTTCGACATGAAGGCGGCAAGTATTCTTCATCACTATAATATAATCTCGACCCACAATCAAATGCAACCATAATGCATATTCCAATCATGTATGCAACCATAATGCATAATGAGACCATATACGCAACCATAATGCATAACCAATTTATAGCGTAATAAATACGTTTTACCGTCCGATGCCTGTACATCTCACTACGTACCTTGGTTCCAAAAGTGGGATATCGTGGACTTTATCTCCTAAGCTGTGTGGCCACCTGGGATGGTTCTACACATTCACACAAATCCATATTAGGAGCCAATAATAGTCCAATATCAAAAATTCCACAAAAATACCCAAAAATGCCATATTTTGTCTTTCGCGGTCGATCGCCAGTTACGGGCGATCGATCGCGAAACCTTACTGCCCGAAGCCAAAATTTTCACCCTTCGGCGATCGATCGCCACACTTGGCGCGATCGATCGCCAGCCTCACCGATCGATCGCCAAATGCCCCTGGAGCCTACCGTTGGCTCGCGATCGATCGCCAAAAACGGGCGATCGATCGCTGACTTCTATACACCAAAATCCACCATTTTTGCACACCATTTACAACCCAAACCATACCAACACTTAAACCATCAAACCCACAACATAAATAACATCATATACCTTCAAAATACACCTTAAAACTACCATAAATCCAACCTTTAACTCAAATAATACCAACCCATAAAAACCCATTTCAAAACCATACAAAACTACAACAAATCCAATCCAAACACAATAAAGGTCATATGGAGGTATCCATACCTCTTGGGGACTTCAAATCTCCCAACAAACTCCACAAATCAAACTTTTGGACGGATTTCTCTTCACCTATTTACCAAATTTCGAAAATGTGAGGTAGAGAAGGGTTTTGGATGAGTTAATTGGGAAAGTAGAGAATGAAGGTATAAGGGGGGTTGGGGTATAAGTGGGTTGGGTTTAATTAAATTACACCCCACAATTCCATGGTGTATAAAACACCCAAACATGATATTTTAAAAGGCATTTTACCATAATGCACCAAAATCACAATTAAAACATGATTCACCCAAATAATCACAAACCATTTCATTTAAACCATTAAAATCCCCAATTACCCAATATGCATAACATGCACCCCGAAATGCTCTACCGGGTCACTCTTACCATGTGACTAAGCATTTCACCAAGATAATTAATGCCAACACAATTATTAATTATCACCATAAAAATCACATAAACATAATTAACGCCCAAATGCAATTAATCATTTCAGGGATATCACAATACTCCCCTACTTATAAGATTTCGACCCCGAAATCGCATGCACTTACCCATATCGAAACCAAACATAAACTACATACCAGGAAAAAACTCCGGGTAGTGCTGCATCATGTGCCGCTCCGTCTCCCACGTGGCCTCCTCGACACCCCTGCGATCCCACTGAACCTTGATCATCGGTATCACTTTATTCCGGAGTCTGCGATCAGCCCTATCCAAAATCCTGACTGGCCGTTCCTCATAGGATATATCAGAATCTAACTGAACCTCAGAAGGCTGCAATACATGCGACGGATCCGGCTCATACTTCCGCAGCATAGATACAAGAAACACGTCGTGAATACCAGACAACGACGGTGGTAGTGCCAAACGGTAAGCCAAGGTACCGATGCGCTGTAAAATTTCATACGGTCCCACGTACCTCGGAGACAATTTACCACGCATACCGAACCGAACCACACCCCTGAAGGGTGAGATCTTCAGAAAGACTCTGTCTCCCATCTGAAACTCCAACGGTCTCCGCCGTTTATTTGCATAGGCTGCCTGCCTGTCCTGGGCTGCCTTCATCTTCTGACGGATAATCTTTATCTTATCCTCCATCTCCCGAATCAGTTCGGGTCCTCCCACTGCTTTACTGGTCAAGTCATCCCAGTGTAATGGCGACCTACAACGCCTACCATACAAAGCCTCAAACGGAGCCATTTGAATACTCGCCTGATAGCTGTTGTTGTATGAAAACTCTACCAAGGCCAAAGAATCTTGCCATGAGGCATCAAATTCTAGTACACACGCCCGTAGCATGTCCTCGAGCGTCTGTATAGTGCGCTCAGTCTGACCATCCGTCTGGGGATGATAAGCCGTACTCAATCTTACCTCAGTACCCAAAGCTGACTGTAAACCTCCCCAAAAATGAGATGTGAACCGCGGATCTCTGTCAGACACAATAGACACTGGAATCCCATGCAGTCTCACTATGTCCCGGACATACAACTGAGCCATCCTCAAGTATGTGTACGTCATACTGTAAGGGATGAAGTGAGCTACCTTCGTCAGCCTGTCGATGATCACCCAAATGGCATCACAACCTGAAGTAGTCCTCGGCAAGTGGGTCACAAAGTCCATAGATATGTGTTCCCACTTCCACTCCGGTATCTCTAAGCTCCTCATTTCGCCACCGGGTCTCTGCCTCTCTGCCTTAACCTGCTGACAGATCAAACACCTCTTGACAAAAGCGATCACATCACGTCTCATCTGCTTCCACCAGAACTGATCACATAAGTCCTTATACATCTTCCTCACTCCTGGGTGGATACTGAATCGGCTACTATGAGCTCGCTCCAAGATTCCTCTACGCAACTCCGGTGTACCTGGAACTATCCATCTGTTACCGAGTCTCAAAGAACCATCCTCAGCCACTCTGAACTTTGATGGCCGACCCTGAAGTGCTAATGATATCCATCTCTGAACCTCATCATCTGTCCTCTGAGCTCTCCTGATGTTCTCATAGATATCTGGCTCAGCCAATAAAGTCGATACCCAAACTGGCGATGCGTCCACATCGAAGTCATAGCCCAGATGGCAACAAGAAGTCATCATAGCCGACAAATGCATGACATCCTCAGCAGTGTTCTTCACCTTCCGACTCAAGGCGTCTGCTGTCAAGTTGGCTTTCCCCGGATGGTACTCCATCTCACAGTCATAGTCTTTGAGTAGATCCATCCACCTTCTCTGTCGCATATTTAACTCTGCCTGAGTAAACAAGAATTTCAGGCTCTTATGATCCGTGTATATGGTGAAAGATGTACCATACAAATAGTGCCTCCAAATCTTCAGGGCAAAGATAGTAGCCGCCAACTCCAAATCATGGACCGGGTATCTAGCCTCATGCGGCTTCAACTGCCTTGATGCATAAGCTACCACGTGCTTATCTTGCATCAATACACATCCCAAGCCCTGAAGTGATGCGTCAGTATATAGAACAAACCTCTTGTTCTCCGTAGGAATCACCAATACCGGTGCCGTCGTTAATCGGTGCTTCAACTCTTGAAAGCTCTCCTCGCAAGCCTCTGACCAAAAGAAGGGCACTCCCTTTTGAGTCAACTGAGTCAGTGGCTTAGCAATCTTAGAAAATCCCTCGACGAAGCGTCGGTAATACCCAGCCAAACCAAGGAAACTCCGAATCTCGGGCACAGAAGTGGGTGCAGCCCACTCCATCACAGCCTCAATTTTCCTGGGTCCACTGAAATCCCACTGCTAGATATGACATGCCCCAGAAACACTACACCGCTCAACCAAAACTCACACTTGCTGAGCTTGGCATATAATTGGTGATCTCTGAGGATCTGGAGCACCGTCCTCAAGTGTTGCACATGCTCTTCCTCGCTCCGGGAGTAGATGAGAATGTCGTCAATAAATACAATGACGAACTGGTCCAGATAGGGTTGGAACACCCGATTCATCAAGCTCATAAAGACAGCCGGGGCGTTCGTCACACCGAACGGCATTACCAAGAACTCGTAGTGCCCATACCGAGTCCTAAATGCTGTCTTCTGCACATCCTCCTCCCTGACCCGTATCTGATGGTACCCGGATCTCAAATCATTTTTTCTATACAGTTTTGTATCTTGCAACTGGTCAAACAAGTCGTCGATCCTTGGAAGAGGATACTTGTTTTTCACCGTGGCCTTATTCAGTTGCCGATAATCGATGCAAAAACGCATCGAACCATCCTTCTTCTTCACAAAAAGAACCGGTGCGCCCCAATGTGATACGTTAGGGCGTATATATCCTTTGTCAAGGAGCTCCTGCAACTGCTCCTTCAATTCCCTCAACTCTGCCGGTGCCATCCGATAAGGTGCACGAGAGATAGCGGATGTCCCCGGTAATAACTCAATCCCAAACTCGGCTTCCCTGGCCGGTGGGAATCCTAGAATCTCCTCCGGAAACACATCAGCAAATTCCGCTACCACTGGTACATCATCAACTCTTAACTCTTTGCTCTTTCCCAACATATCCACGGCATAAATGAGGTAGCTCGTGTGTCCACGTTCCAATAATTGGGACATTTTAATTGCCGAAAACGGAATCTTCGCACGAGAACCGTTGCCGTAGAAAATCCACTGAACTCCCAAATGAGATCTGAACCGTACTGTCCTCTGTCGACAATCCACCACTGCCTGATATCTGTTCAGAATGTCGATGCCCACAATGCAGTCAAAATCTGACATACCCAAAACAATCAAATCTGCCTTTATCTCATTGCCCTCAAAATAAATGAGGCAGTCCATCAGAAATTGATCAGCAACAACTCTCTTTCCGGTGGGTGTCGAGACCAATAGAGACGTGGGTAACGGAGACGTGCACATATGATGTCTCGCCACAAAGTCCGCAGACACGAAGGAGTGCGAAGCACCTATGTCTATCAAAATAAAGGCGGAATATGTAAATAGTAGGCACGTACCAGCTATAACCTCATCTGGAGCTGCATCGGCCTGCTCCCTGGTCAATGCATAGACCTGTCCCTGAGGTGGCCCCATCGTCTGTCCTCCCATCTGACGAGGCACCATCGGTGGCCTCTGCTGCACTGTACCACTAGAAAACCTCCCTCGACCTTCCCTGAGATCCGTCTGTCCTTCCCGGTTGGGGCAACACTGAGCAATGTGGCCCGACCTGCCACAAATGTAGCACGCAGAACAATCTCGCATCAAATGTGGCCCTCCACAAAAGTGGCACTTGACATCTCCAGCTCTACTAGCTTGAGTCGGTCCCCCATAAGTAGATGTACCACTCCTCCGATCCCCTTGCTTCCGGCCCTCCGGCCGCCTTCCGCTAAACCGAGAAGAAGAAGAAGTCCCCCGCGACTTAAAAGATCCTCCTCGGGGCCTCAGATTTTCAGACGTTGATCTTTGTGATGGAGCTGGTGAGGGTATGGCCTCAGGATAAGCACTCACCCCTATCTCTGCTAACTCCGCTCTAACCAGTGCATCATCAAAAGATGTCGGGTTGTTAGAAATGACCCGATCAAATAATTCCGGTCGCAGCCCCTTCAGAAAGTGCCTCATCTTGGCATGTCCATTTGTAGCAATATGTGGAACATACCTCAATAAGGACGAGTAGTGCATGGCGTAGTCCGAAACTGTCAGGTTCCCTTGCTTCAGATTCGTAAATTCATCCTCCTTAGTTTGCCTAGCCGCGGCAGAGAAATATCGGTTTAGAAACCGAGTCCGAAATAAAGTCCAGTCGATTACCATGCATTGTGCCCTTAATTCCATTACAGTCGTCTTCCACCACATGGAAGACTTCTTTGCCAGTTGGAATTCTGCCAGTCTTAACCAAGCCGTCCTAGCACACGGCGCAGATACAAAAATCTGTTCTAGTCTCTCCAGCCACTCTTCGGCCTCTTCTCCTGTCTCTGTTCCTTCAAACATGGGTGGGTGGAAGGTCGGAAATTGAGTCACGCTAAGCTCCCATGGTAATTGAGCAACCGGTTCCATGCCCACAGCAGGTGGGGGTAAAGGATTTGCCTGACCGATGCTAGCATTCACGCTCCCAATATCACCCACCTCCTCGTTGAGGTTCCCCGCATTCATAGCCGCCATGCTGTAACACAAAGGTTAACAACAATTCCAAACAATATATATGCTAAACCGTTAGACAATATGAATGACAAGCATGTTAGTATAACAATTGTATACATAAATATGCACCACATGCATAACATGCCCCAAATGTAAACACTTAGCCAATCATGCTAAGGCTACCCTTCACTCGTTCCTGGGTTCTCTAACCACTGCTCTGATACCACTAATGTAAGGACCCTAGTTCCTTAAATGCGGATAAAAGGCGTAATAGAGCTAAACATGCATATAAGACTATAATGTTCGTGTTGATGTATTGAGCCGTTAAGATTACAGGCCAAAATAAAATTTCCAAAAGGGATTAATTACATTCTCAACCAATTGAATGTTAATCCTATAGTTTTACACTACTCCTAGAGTAGAAACTATACAAAAGAATTAGGCATGCTATGCCAAAAGTACTCCTCACTGGCTCACCGCATCAACCCGCCTCAGCCCGTACGCCCAAAAGTACCTACAGGAACAACCCCAAAACCATGAGCATGTATGTAAACCATATTCACAATAATATGATCATAATTCAATGCATAAACCGTAAATGCAAATCACTTCCTGTATTTAACACATATATAGAAGCTCCCTTGGTTGTCCCTGTACCATAATTACAACCAATTGATTATAACACCAATAATGTATGTCATGACATGCATCCATTCCATGTATACCAATGGCCAATCCCAGTCTTATTATATCAGTGGCATAATACCCCTCGCGTTACAGCGGCATTAATACCCCTCGCTTCGACATATTAGCGGCATAATATCCCTCGCATCAACATGACACGGCATTATCCTTCGCTTCGACATGTTTGCGGCAAATATTCTTCATCGCTATAATATGACAGCGGCAAGTATTCTATCATCGCTTCGACATGAAGGCGGCAAGTATTCTTCATCACTATAATATAATCTCGACCCACAATCACATGCAACCATAATGCATATTCCAATCATGTATGCAACCATAATGCATAATGAGACCATATACGCAACCATAATGCATAACCAATTTATAGCGTAATAAATACGTTTTACCGTCCGATGCCCGTACGTCTCACTACGTACCTTGGTTCCAAAAGTGGAGATATCGTGGACTTTATCTCCTAAGCTGTGTGGCCACCTAGGATGGTTCTACACATTCACACAAATCCATATTAGGAGCCAATAATAGTCCAATATCAAAAATTCCACAAAAATACCCAAAAATGCCATATTTTATCTTTCGCGATCGATCGCCAGTTACGGGCGATCGATCGCGAAACCTTACTGCCCGAAGCCAAAATTTTCACCCTTCGGCGATCGATCGCCACACTTAGCGCGATCGATCGCTAGCCTCACCGATCGATCGCCAAATGCCCCTGGAGCCTACCGTTGGCTCGCGATCGATCGCCAAAACGGGCGATCGATCGCTGACCTCTGTACACCGAAATTCACCATTTTTGCACACCATTTACAACCCAAACCATACCAACACTTAAACCATCAAACCCACAACATAAATAACATCATATACCTTCAAAATACACCTTAAAACTACCATAAATCCAACCTTTAACTCAAATAATACCAACCCATAAAAACCCATTTCAAAACCATACAAAACTACAACAAATCCAATCCAAACACAATAAAGGTCACATGGAGGTATCCATACCTCTTGGGGACTTCAAATCTCCCAACAAACTCCACAAATCAAACTTTTGGACGGATTTCTCTTCACCTATTTACCAAATTTCGAAAATGTGAGGTAGAGAAGGGTTTTGGATGAGTTAATTGGGAAAGTAGAGAATGAAGGTATAAGGGGGGTTGGGGTATAAGTGGGTTGGGTTTAATTAAATTACACCCCACAATTCCATGGTGTATAAACACCCCAACATGATATTTTAAAAGGCATTTTACCATAATGCACCAAAATCACAATTAAAACATGATTCACCCAAATAATCACAAACCATTTCATTTAAACCATTAAAATAACAATTACCCAATATGCATAACATGCACCCCGAAATGCTCTACCGGGTCACTCCTACCATGTGACTAAGCATTTCACCAAGATAATTAATGCCAACACAATTATTAATTATCACCATAAAAATCACATAAACATAATTAACGCCCAAATGCAATTAATCATTTCAAGGATATCACAAGAAACATGTCATGACATGCTTTTGACTGCTTTAAGTTGTTTAATTACAATCTTGTAATCAATTGAAGTTTATTCAGCTGTTTTTTTTATTTTAATAACAAACACTCCATGTTTTTATTTAAAAGCAACTTTTTATAACTTTACAAAAACAACATAGAAGTGCTTTGAATAAGCGCAAATACACCCTTAATAGTTTATGTAAAATTCTGAAATTTTAGAGTCATATGGTTAGAAATTATGTTTTTACTAAATTTTTATTCTCTCAAATATTTAAAATACGACAAATTTGATTTTAAGATATCGCAAAATTAGAAATAAGGTTGTTAACAAAATAAATCGATGACCTTTTTTAGCATCAAATTATTTTGTAACTGGTTTTGTTTAGAAAATTTGTATAATAAACATTGGGGTTTGGGGTTGATTACAGAATACAGTAGCTCCTGCATCAGCAAACTGCAAGAACCCGAACACATTAGGGTTTTAGCAAGGGGAGTCCTGAAGAAGCAGAGTGCACCTGCTCAGAAACAACAAAGAATGAAATCGGTTAGAGCTCTTAAAACCATACTTACCAGGTATCCTGAGCAGATAATTTACCAATTTACCCGAAATTTGTTTCTGTTTTTTTTTCCTCCATTTAATTAATACTCAGTTGCATAGGTTGAAGGTGGCTCAGGAATCTGGGATCAGGAGAACACACGTTCTTGGAGCTGAAAATGTTTGCAAATTGAATTCGGATACGGTAGCTGGTTAGTATATTTCTTCCTTTTTGTTCAAATAATGACCTGAAAATTAAGCTTTTTTTGTGTTTTATAGCCGAGTAATGAATTTTAGGGATATTTTTTTATTTGCAACCTTTTTCAAAGATTTTTTTTTTTTTTTTTTTTTGCAAATGACATTCAAGCACACGAAACAAAAAAAACCAAACGTCAAACAAATATAAAAAAATTGGAAATGTTATATTTGATCAAACAAAATTTATTTGTTTACCTCCCCCCTCCCTAAAAGATTAAAAAAAATGTTATTTGTTTAAATAATCCCATGAATTTGATCGTATGATGACGTTTTATAGGTGTCTCTGTTTTTTATAGGTTTGAGAAATGCAAAATTTGCGAACGTTCGTTTGTCTTTGGGAATTTTTGAGGTCAATGGGGGTGAACATTACAATTCCTGGTTATGCTAGGTTCATGGCATCAAGAACCTCTGAATCAACACGAAAGAGCTCGGATTAGGTTTAAATTTTAACCAAAGTGCCAATTAAAACTTGATATCTTAAATGTAGAAATCTTTATCTATCCCTGTATCATCGACATGGTATGGTATTATTTCTTACATACTCACCCACTTACTGGTCAGTTCTTGATTGCCCATATAACTGAAAGCACTTGTGTCTTCCTGCTTAATTTGCCCTGTTTCCCATGTAAATGAAAACATCGCACACTGCATTCGCTCTCATAACTATATTAGATATTGCTAGCTTATATACCTCTAAGGCAAAATAGCATTAAGATCTTGTAATGAAAATTAAGAAATCTGAAGTAGAATGTTCCCTGTTTTTCACAACAGGCCACCCCACAATACTTCCCCGGAATTGGATTTATATTCAAAGTTAGGAAAATATAGTAACCGATTGACCTCTATAATTGTCTAGAAAAATGGGTTAAAAATATTAATTGGTACCCGGACTGATAATTCATGGAATTTGGAGATTTCGAAAAGAAAATTGTTTTTGAAACACAATTCTATCTATACAGAAGGACTGTACTGAATAACAATCTTTATCAGGTGATGACGGCATCCAACGGGATTTTCTATTTGTAATTGATGCGAATATGTTTTGTATTTGCAAGCAAGATAATATGCTCCCTATATTGAATATATCAGCGATTTCACGCTGATTTGTGAACTTCAAAAATTTGATTTGTCGTGCATAGCATGAAAGTCATCAGTGCTCTTTAAGCTTAAACCTTCTTGTGCTAATAATCGAAGAGTTTACTTCCATTCTTTTTCACTTACATGCAGACCAAAAAAGATGTAACCACAGTCGAGGATCCACTGATGCTCCAACGTAAAATACCTAAGAAGCCAATGACATTTACCGAGGGAGCTTCTTATGGTGTTCTTATCCTTGCTGGGCTTGGGATTGCGGCAGCTGCGGGAAATGCTGTTTAAGGAACTTCTATCTGAACATAAAGAGTGAGGTTTCTTTATGAAGGAATGAACTTGTGGTATATGATGAAATTCTTGGGAGTGAAACCTTAGTTTCTGATTCTTGGATACCAATCTTCATCAGGTATAAATCTTTTGGGGGAGGCTCTTGAAAGAATAAAAAAATGACAGTCATGTTTGTCTAGAATAAAAAAATGAGAGTCAGGTTTGTCTTTTCTTTGTCTTTTTGAATGGATTTTTATGAATTGACGTGAAGCATGATCGGATAATTTTGAATGACACCTATAAGACAGTTACCGATTAGAAATATTTCGGCATTCGACAAATGATTCATGTCATCTAAATTTAAAGATCCTCAATACTTTGTTTTGGGAAACTTGATTAATGGTATAAATTCAAGCGATGAAGTCTGTATAGGAAGAAAATCATGGGAATTTTTCTGGGAAAATCATAACGGGTTTAGAAAAGTTTTAAAACATTGTGAAATCGGCATCATATTTAGGATCCAGTTTGCTATGCCTTTGATATTGAGCTCGAGTTAATGATACTGTTCCTGATTTTATTTCTTTCTATCGCCCATCGTTTCCGTGATTCTGCTTTCGACACTTTTGACCTCCTTTGGACCAGGTTAGAGTTAGAATCGGGTCCCCAATAACTGGGTATGGCCAGGAAAGCCGGAACCGAGCTGCTCGCCAACAAATCCGTAATCGAGCATGGACGGATGAAGATGGCAACGAGCATGTGGAGGTGGCACTTTCTTTCACATTAATAGTGCCTACTAGAGTATACAACAATGTAAATTATTGCTCTATTCGTCCTTCACAGTATTTACACATCTTTCTGGCAAATATTAGGTTAATTTTCACATTCGCGGCCCCCATGGAGCTGGATTAGTTGGGGCCGACATGTTGAAGGACAAGGTTGATAAGCAGTGGAAGTTCGTTTATTTGATCGTTGAAATCAGATCACCGTCCCCAGGAAGACTCCTGCTCGAATCTTATGTTCCAGCCTGAATTACATAAACTGAATTCTCCTTTTGCCCATGCTTGTCCAGTGGAGTGAATAAATTTTGAATCCTTTTTGTTTTCCTCGGTTTTGTTTCCAGATGATATCTTTCTGTGATGATGAACATAATACCATTGTGGTGATAATAATAACGAGCAATGAAAACGCTACAGTTTAGTGAACGTGCATAATATTTATGTTTTTTTTAAATATAATTACAAATTATTAGTAGTTTTAATACATGTTTTGAATACAAGTAAAAAATATTAATCGTATCTGATGGCATAAATTTATAAGCAGAAACGTGTGTGCTTATAGTGAGTATTGACGAAACTGTTAAAATTGTTGCCATGTGACTCTAGAGATCACGGTTCGAGTTGCGAAAACAACTTATTGTATTGTAAGGGAAGACTGAGTACATTAGGCCCAAAATGATCCGATCTTTTCCCGGACCTCATACATAATAGAAGCTTTGTGCACCGAGGTTTGCCCTTAAACGGATGTGCTTCTAACCAAAGATGTTATATGAATAATACATTTTAAAATATTAAGATAATTAGAACTTTTTGTTATTGTTATCATTCATCATCATTATTATTATTATTATCATTTAAAAAATAATTACGGTACTTTTCAGGTTGATTAAACAACATTAATTGGGCACAATCAATAAAAAGCCCATTAATAGTACTACATACCAACTTAGTACATTACATCAAAATCAAGTAGTTGATTTTCTTCACAAAAAAAGTTCAAGTTTTTGATTAATTTTTCCTAAACAAATATACATAATTGTTGATATCGATTACATCTGAGCATGATCAATAACCTTGCTCATCTTGTTTCAGAAAAACAGAGTCAAATTGTTCGATATCAACTTGCTCACATATTTGTTGATCAATTTCTCAAAAAACGATTAGCTGGACAGTTGCCCAAAAAAATTATTTTATTTTTGGGTAAACTACGTATATATGTCATCTAGTTTTCACAATTAACAAATGCTCCTCTCTAGTTTGAATAATTATATCTACCTCCCTGTAGTGTGTTTTTATGTCAAATCATATTATAAATAGTTGTAATTTTTATTATATATTTTACAAGTAAAAAATATTAATAGTATCTAATGGTCTCGATCATCTAAACGCATGACCTCAATACACAGAGCCCTGAATATATAAATCTACAAAATAAAAGAAATAAAATCTTGAAAATTATTCATTATTGCGTCATCCGATGGCATAAGCTTGATTACGTCACCAATTGGGCTCTGTCAAATCTCAAAATTCAAGGGTCACAAATTTGATATTTCCTCATATTTACCGCTCTCTTCTCTTTCCGACGATATAATTAATTAATATTAATATTTATCATAAATCATTAATACCGAAAATAAAAGAGGAAACCAAACCCTTGTCTCTTAGATCTCTCCTGCTCACTGAGTTGAAAAAGGCTAAAAAGATGAGGAAATTACATGCAATGGAGAAAAGATTGATGGATGAGTTATTAACAGGCAAAAACTGTGCAATCGAGCTCCAAACCCTTTTTCATAATATTGCTAAAGATGAAGGGTCAATCTCAAGAGAAGAACTTGCTAAGAAAATCTTGAGATCTTTCACTGATGGTATTTCTATCGTCAGTTCTTACACCGCCGTCTCAGCTCAGATCGCCGCCTTTGACTGTGGTGGTGGCGAAGGCTCAGCTTCCTCAGGCGAGATGAAGAAGAAAGTGGTGAAAGATAAGAGGGGTTGTTACAAGAGAAAGTGAGATTACCATGTCTTCTTATATATATATACAGTATATTGTTTTTTTGTGAATTGATTACTTCACAAGAATTATCCCACCAATCGAATATTGCCAATTGATGAAGGTGGATTGAACAGTGAACACACTTTCTAGATGCTGACTGTGTCGTGAGCTAATCAATCTTTGCAGTATATTGTAACTACTTGATTGCTTAATTAAGTAAAAAGGTGGTGCCCATAGCAAGTACATATTTAAAATAAAACAGTTTATTGCTTGATTGAACTCTTTTGCTGTCATATTCTGCCTCTATATGTGGTATTTTCTTGGCAAAAATGTATGTTTGACAGTAATTCATTCATGTTCATTTACTATGGTCCTCAAGATTTCGAATCGGATACTTCAACCTAATTTTTTTCATTTGAGTTGGCTAAGTACTGTGTGGGGATATATATTAGGGTAGACGAATGATTATATTTACCGGCTATCGCTATTTTGGTCATGAATATGCTCTACATGAGCATCCAAAGTAATTGGATATTAGTATAGAGATCGATATAGTTGAATGTCCTGAGTTATGTAGTTTTTATTAAAAGTTTCATATGATGTCGAAATTTGTTTTGATCATATTTATCTTGGGTTTGTAGAAGGACCTTGGATTCATGGATTAAAGTATCCCCTACAATAGCAGATGGATGTGCATGGAGAAAATATGGCCAAAAACGTATCTTGGACTCCAAATATCCAAGGTAAATTAATTATACAACTGTCTTATAATATTTGCCCCCAGAATCTTAACCGGAAATGATTGCAAATTATGTCTTCTCTTCAAAAAACTGGATGTTCCATGTATCTACAGCATGTTTGATGTGGGGACAATGAAACTCTTACAAGGAAGAACATTTTAAAAACTTTATTGAGGTTTAGGTTGGCTGTCAATACTTTTCAATTTTTTTTTTTGAAGAATAATAAAAAAAATTATGGAGTTTAAGAAGCTAGAAAAATAAGCTTTTGGTGTTTCACTTTCAACTTCTAGACCTAGAAAATAGAAAAATAGTGATGTTGAATAATTATATCCATACTTTAAATTATTTCATGGTGCATTTTAAAGGAATCCATGATTTAAATTCATTCCACTTATTTGGTCACTCTTTGAAATCTATGGATTTTGAAATCCCTTAATTTACATTTTTTAGCTCGTTTATTACCCAATGTAAATGATTTAAAAAAATGGAGTCAGTTGAAATCCTTCCTTATGCTAAAATCATTTTTTTCAAATTTATATCCTTCAATTCGGCCAAATGCAACTTTAACGTCTTTTTGCAAAGATCAATCTAAAACATATAGTTTAAAAAATTAATTTCCGAGCTAGTTGATTCCACATATATACTAACCCTTGTATATAAGTTGTATAGAGTAACTTAGACGACGTTGTGTGTGTATTTTAGAAGATACTAGTACTTTTTTTATGACGAGAGAATCCGTAATCGCTACCTTGGGTGCGCACTGGAAGCTACAAATCATTCTAACCAGGTAAACCGCACTAGGTAATCCCGGTGCGACATGCTCCGACTAAAAAAGTGTTGGCAAGGGTAATTGAACTCATGACCATACGGCCTCAAGTTCACCTGCTCCACCAACTCCGACACTCCCTTCGGGCCGTAGATACTAGTACTTGTATGTACGCAAGGTGGTTTGACGTAGAACTCAAAACATCATGCTAGAAACAAAGGCATAATTGGTGTGATCTGTCATTATACAACTCATTTCCTTCAATTCTCATTATCCCTATACTTCAATTTTAACATGAATGAAACTTGTAATATAACTTTGTGAGTCTTTGTTATATGATTCAAAACAATAAAATATTCCTTTGCCTTACACTAATAACTTACTAACTTTGGGGTATTATGCATGGTTTTTGACAAAATACAATGGTCTGAATCATATTTGCTCACATAGGATCCTTCAAATATAATTCATTGTCAATAAATGTTTTTTTCTAATAACCATGGGATTGAATTTGTTTGTTTTTATGGTACACAGATGCTATTACAGATGCACGCACAAGTCTCAAGGATGCAAAGCTATAAAACAAGTCCAAAAAATCAATGAGGATCCATTGTACCAAACTACGTACATCAATCATCACACTTGCACAGACACACAGATGACACTTCCGCATAACATCGTTGAATCGTCCCCTATTGAATCCAATCTACTTAGTTTTCAAGGAAATAACACTGTGCATTCCCCAAAATCTGCGAATATTTCTCCACGGGGACAAAAATTTGAGGCTGTGACCTCACAAAGTGTTGTTGGTTTTCCTTATGCAAAATCATCTGTGGGTATGAGCTCATGGCATGGAATTACCAGGTTGGGGTCCAGTGGATGTAAACAGGTATTGTCTCCAGGAATACCGGTCCCTGGTGATGATATAGAGGAAGAGATATCCGGGTTATATTCGTGTGCAACGATGAATAGTTTTCATGGGCTTGATATGGAAGTTGATCAGCTTGGTGATATAGACTTTGATGAGATGTACAATGGTGAGATGTAAACTTTTGTTATGTTAAATGTTATCCTGTAAGACACTGAATGCATGTTCGATGGGATATTCATATGTTATGCAATAAACTTATAGTAAACTACAGTTTTCTCTCGAATGGATGTATGTGTTCATATATACTTGCTCCCTTATATGAATCGAATTTTACATATACGATTTCTGTTGGTAGAGAACTACATAGCTTGAGCTTTGATGGACTTGAGTTGCCTACTAAATGGAAACGAGGTAAGACTATGTAAGATTTCTGGGCTTAGGATGTTTCCTTTCTTTTTAGTATTAGATAAATTAGGTCTTCACTGTCCGGTTGAATGAACCGTACATGTACTGATATGAGAAAACTTTGAAGTCGTGCTTAAATAGAAATGTGAAGTACGTAACTGAATATTTGGAAACTTACATGTTATTTAATTTCATGATCAAAACTAAACGTTTTGTGCAGTCTAGCTGATCTAAAGTCTGATCTTTCAGGTTCGCTAGAAATACAAGCCATTGGAGAAAAAATATAATTAAGCAGGAATTTATTAGACAAGATAGTCATTGATTGTATATATTCAAGTCTTTTATTAATGTAACACACAACAAACATCAAATTCTGATTGAAAGATATAAAACCAGTCTACATCATATCTCATTGAAGTCTATATCACTTAGTTGATTAACCTCCATATCGAGCCCATGCTGCGAACCAGTCATCGATGCACATGAGTACAACCCCGAAACGGCTTCTTCTAGGTCATCATCAGAGACCAATATTCTTGGAGACCATGCCTGTTTAGATTCAATCGACTCGATAACTCCCGGCCAAGAACTCGGATTCCCAAATGATTTTGAATGAGGGAAACAAACCATATGTTTGTCTTCCTCGGATGAAGAAATCACTTTCACAGGGTTTGGGGAATTATGGATGTAATTATTAGATCGAAAACTGAGTAGATTTGATTCGATAAGGTCTGATTCAAGGACGAGTTCATGTGGAAGTTGAGTCGGTGTATCTGTGCAGGTGTGATGATTAAAGTAAATGGTCTGGTACAAGAATGGTTCCTCTTTGATTTTCTGAACTTGTTTTATGGCTTTGCAGCCTTGATGCTTGTATGTGCACCTGTAATACCATCTGCATGTTCCACATAAACAGTACAAACAAATTTACTTTTTTTTTTGGCATAAAAAATATATTAAAATGAGCACTAGGAGTGCTTAAACCTAAAGCATCCCACGTTAATAAACTCCAAATAACATGAAAATACAACGCCACTTACAATTTCAAACAAATTGTTGGTTCACGAAACCAATCCAAAGCCGAGTATGGGTGTACAAACAAATTTAGTTGGTTATTGGAACAAGATTTATTCAGTTTCTATTTGAATATATTTTGTCAAACTAAGAGGGTTTATGATTGTAATTAAGACTGTGAATGTTTAACTGATTACCTCGGATACTTAGAGTTTAGTATATCTTTCTGACCATATTTTCTCCATGCACGGCCGTCATCTGTTGTTGGAGATATCGTCGTCCATGAATCTGAGGTTCTTCTGCAGATTTCAATGTAATTAAAAAAAATCAGTCCAGTAAATTAAGCGAAGAGAATTTCAGCTGTGAACTAAAATTGTTATGGATAAATGATAACAAGAAACTATATTATTTTTAGTTTTAATTTCGTTCTTTCCTTTTGACTTGGTTAATATTTAACATAATTCACACCCACTAAACGCTCCTCAAATAAATTAATAAGCAGTCAATCGAGTGGGTGAAATTGGCTCCACAAGACCTTATCTCTATGTACCATATTCCGAGTCTTGAAATGACCATATTCAATGAATATAAACAAGTAGTTTTCCCAATAAAAATAAAGGCCAAAATGATAAACCCCAAAATTAGTGCAGACACATGTATCTTGTACAGAGCTACCGTGATTTCTTAACTCTTAATATGGGACAAGTCTCAATACGTCCGACATTATTATATAAGTCAAATATGTGGACTGATACGTGGATGAGTATGCAGGCGAAGTGGCCAATCACATCTAACTCAAAATTAATTAACAATAAGTAGAATAACGCATATATCTTGTGGAAATATAACATGATTTCTAAAATAAAATTATCAACATATATAAATATATTATGAATCTAAACTTGTGTGTAAAGAGTTCGTACATCAAAACAGAAATGCAAAAGTAAACTTTTTGTTAGGTTGGTACATCAAGTTGCAAACACAAATCAACATCGTAAGTGTACGTGTATTGTCCTATTAGAATATTTTATTTGAATTCCCTTAGCTCTGTAAATGCTTAAAGCATGGATGAACCACGATTTCAAATTATGATCGTGTGGTAAATAGGACTAAAAGATTAACACGATTTTGATGATTGTGTTCAGAAAATATAAATAATTTTTAAAATTTATGTTGGGATGGAGTCCACCCAAATAGTCTTAGGTGGCTCAGCCACTGGTTGAAAGTATTCGAGTATATATTGAGTTAATTTGTTCTTCATCATCAATGTTATTGTAACTTTATACCAATCATCGATTTGAAGAAAAGTTGAAAAAAAAACCTACAACAGATACAGCCAATGGTTAAATATACAAGGAAAATAATCTCGAGTTTCATATTCTAGAACATACATTTCTTGTTAAGATTTCACTTAATGTTAAAAAAAATCAAATTATTTAGATAGAAACAGTTTTATGATTATTCCTAGTTATTATCATATATAATGCTAACAAAAACAAAAGAAATAATTAATTGTCACAAATAAAATCACGTAGTATCAGAAGTATTATTAGTAATCTCACTTTCTGTTGTAGCAGCCCCTCCGATCTTTGACCCCCGCCTTCTTCTTCCTCCCGCCGGTACAGGTTGAGCCACCCTCATCACCGGCGGCGGCGGCACCTCTAGCACAGTCAACGGAGGCGATCTGGGTTGAGGCAGCTGTGCAAGAATCCACCATTGATAGACCCTCGGTGAAAGATCTCAAGATTTTCATGGCAAGCTGTTCTTCAGTACCTGAGACTGGCCCAAGCTTATGCAGAAGGGTTTGGAGTTGGAGGGCACTTTCTCTGCCTTCAGTTAGCTCTTCCATTAATCTTTTATTTATTGAATTTAAAGTTTCACTTAAGTTCCTCATTTTGTTTTTTGAGATCCAAGATCAAGGGTTTTGGTTTCCTCTACTTTTTTTGGGGTCAATATATATTGATGAAGGAATTATTAATGTTGTCCGAAAGAGAGAGGAAAATAAAAGGAAATTCCAGCTGTTGGATAAGGACAAGTGAGAGTGACGTAATCACACTTATGTCATCTGATGACGCGAAAATTGCTTCATTTTCCAGTAATTTTATTGTTAATAATTTTGTTTGACCATGTTTTATTTCTCATTTAGGGATTGTTTTTGAAAATGTTTAAATATTTTTCAGATTAAAAAAAAAAATCATAGTCTAAGTGTTTGATTTTCTTGTTTATAATATAGATTCTTTAAAAAAAGAGGTAAAATTAGAAATAGAGAATCAATTTATGAGATATTTTTAATTTAATAGTAACTTTTCTAACTTTGAACAAATATAACTTAAAGTGTTTAAAAATGTTTTAAATAAGCAATCAAAAACACATCATTCGTACGAGTGACTGTCGTGCTTTTTTTAACTTCGTGATATCTCTAACTTTAATAGTTTTGATGAATGAATTTATATGTTGAAGAATTTAATTTTCTAAGACTGTTGTAAATCGTTTCGTAGCATGAGGTCAAATCTTTAAATTTATGATTATTTTAATTCAATAATTGTTTGAAATTTTTTATAAAATTAAATTCTTGAAAATCCTATTATATGATACTGATTTTTATTAATATTATTAAAAAGTGAAGACAATGTGAACATGATTGCAAAATTATTATAAGTTAATATTTGGTCAAGTTGTGTAGATGAACTAACGGCTAATAGTCCTATTTAAAATAGAATTAAATATTAAAAAAGTACAATAATTTTTCTTTTTTAATTCGCTCAAGTTGATATTTAAATAAACTCAATTGTACCTTAAATTATTAAGGCAATTAATAATTTCACATAACCCTTTCAATCATACCTATTACCCATTATTGTGCCATCTTCAACTATATGCAATGCACATTTAATCCTTCATTAAAATAAGAATTTAATTAGTCAAAACATTTTTAATAATATATATATATTAAAATTTTAATAATATTAGATATGACTAAATATTTAATACAATATTATAATCAACAATACTAAATTTAATTAGTCAAAATACAGTATTGTTATTATTACATTATTTTTTGAAGAAAAATTTATAAATTTCTTCAACGAGATTAGATTGCTGACTCAAAATGAAAATAATATAATTAAGAAAAACAAAAATACTAAATTTATTACGATTCAAACCAAATCATATAGTTTGATCGATTCGATTATGGTCTGAGAAAAAAGTTAAATTTAAATTCTTGAAATCGAATTGAAAAATGTCCTTACAACTTGTTTTGATGATTTCCAAATCTCTAGATTTGAAATTGAAATCACTCATCTACTTGCTTTTTACCATCTCGAAATTACAGTTTTCCTCGAAAATTATATTTTGGCCCATAAACTTCTAATTTAACCCTCTAATTTTTTTTTTGTCTAAGACGCCCACCTTTGACTAGACATTGGCATACTCCTGCTCCATTAACAGTTAAAATTAATGTTGATAAGGCTCTTATGGACGTGCTCCCTAACTTTGCAATTGGTATTGTGGGGAGGGATGATCGAAGGGTGGTTTTATTTGCAATGACGCGTCGAATATTGGGTAAATTTTCTCCTTTTCTGGCGGAGCTGTATGCCATGAGTGAAGGAATTCTCAATTCTTGCTGCCCATCAGATTAATCTTCAACAATGGCTCATCGAAACAGATTAATGCACTGCACAAGCCTGCTCCTTTCGCTTTGGCGGCTAGTGTCTTTTATCATGCACTGGTTGATCTGATTTAGTCCGAGAGGAGCTAATCAAGCTGCCTATCTATCACCATCTTATGGACTCCATCACTGGGACAACCAATGATTTTGTAGAAGTTATACCTTCGAGGAAACTACCTCGTTAGACCAACTCCAATCGCCATTTTAGCGTTGGAATCCCACTCCAACCCCATGTTATCCTTTGTGTGGGGCTATGATGCTGCGTTATTTTCAATATTAGTCCCAAATTTTTAGGTCTACTTAAATATAATCCCATTGAAATTCTTTTTAATCAAAATTGCCTCAAATTTTTTGTAATCGATGCTAGCCGCAAACTTTTGTTTTTAGTCAAAACTGATTGCATAGCCTCCTATTCAATTATGAGACTATTTTTATTTGAAAAAAACAATTTATGTGTGACAAAATTTCTTTAAAATATTTATGTGAGATTAGTTTTGATTAAAAATAATTTCTGTTGGACAATATTTAATTAGTTCTAAAAGTTTAGGGCTGATATTGAAAAAATTTATATTGGGACCATGTTTCAAACTTATTAGAAATTTAATAATTATAATAAACTTATATTTTTATAACTTTTTAAAAAATTAAACTATAAACATTAAATTATGAATTAAAAAAGACTGAAAACTACCATATTCTATCTTACAAGATTGATCATCCAAAACTAAAAATATATTCAACACACTATTAATTATTAAAAATATATTTTCAGAATAAGAAAAAAGAATCAAACTCTTATAAAAAATGTGAAAATTTGTTAAAAATGATTCTTAAATCTATAATCGACGAAACAATATTTGAAAATATATTGGTTGATTAACTGGTTAAATCTATCGATATATGTGATTTATTATTCTTTTTTCCGTGTAATTTCGTCTCAGTTGATTTGATTTATTGATTTGCTGAATCCGCCGGCTGAGCTTGAAAAGAGGAAGCATAAGCTCAAGCGTCTCGTCCAATCCCCAAATTCATTCTTCATGGTACCATAGTTACACTTTTTTTTTTCTGTTGTTATTGATTGATTGATTTTGTTATCTTTTATTTATTTGTTTATATTGTTTATTTTCTATTGTAGGATGTTAAGTGTCAGGGTTGCTTTAACATGTAAGTTAATTCTTTTGCGCGAACAAAAAGAAAAGAATTCATGAGTTTTTTTTTTCCAGATATTGCTTGATTTGATGAATGAAAGATGAAATTTTGGGATCTCATCTGTGTTCTTGTTTCTCTTGCAGAACTACAGTGTTTAGCCATTCGCAATCGATGGTGGTGCGTGGCAACTGCCAGACCGTGTTGTGCAACCCACTGGCGGGCGTGCGAGGCTCACAGAGGGATGTTCCTTCCGGAGAAAGGGAGACTAAGAGATTTGTGATGTATACTCTGTTATCATTCTTGAGATGAATGAGAACGCTTCTCGGGTTTGATTTCTTGAATGAGAATGTGACACGACGTGGAATTGCTGTTACTTTCAACATTTATTGGACAGATTGCAGTAAGACACTTGTGAGTGGTGAAAGAGCATTTGGTTGGTCTGTACTTCTTGGCCGTTATGGCTAGCTAGTTTGCACCTAAGTCATATAATCCTCCTGCCCCCCTCCACGCACTGGTGCTTCGGCCACGAACTGATGAATTGGGTGTGCATGCGCCGCATTAAGGAGAATTAAGAATTTCTAGTTCGCGCTTTAAGAATTTCTAATTCGCACACTAAGATTTATAATTCGTGCACGAAGAATTCCTAATTCGCTCACTAAGATTTACTAAGTCGCGCATTAAGTTACTAAGTCTTGTTAATCCTCTTTAATTCTCCATTTTTTTTTTTTTGTAATTATAAAAAAACATTCTCCGATTTTGGGTTTAGATGAATTTTCATGGTTTCTAAGTACTTCGGGTTGGTAAGAAAATTATATTATATGGTAAATATATAGATAATATCCACTATTATGTAATGAATAATGAAAAGACATAATAACATATGAAAGATTAAAATATGTGATAAAAGAAAGTATGATAAATCCGTGATTTTGTAACATTTTTGCGGAGTAAATAATAATAATTTTGATATCTTAGTTTTTTGCATGAAAATTAATAGAATGAACTTTATAAATAAAACTTTTATTTTTATTGAGTTAATTTAAATGTTTATATTAGTCATTCCATAAGATAATAATATAAGTCTCCGAAAATAATATGAGTCATTCTTAATAAATTCATACTATTACCAAACATGTTGAAATATATATGTACAATTTGATTTCATTTTTCAAATTCGTTATTTTATATCTTAAAATAAAACAAAATTTTAATACTTCATTTCATTTTCATTTTTTATTTTCTAAAATATATTTTTCCGAGAATCCTTACTAAAAGAACGATCAAATACAAGATTCAAATTAAGTTGTATCGCTGGCTACAACATTTTGCAAAGCTGCAAATGTTAAATCATTCAATAAAATCTAATTTTAATGTTTTTTTGAGAATGGTAAATCTGAAACACCAAAGTTGTTAATATTTTCATATTATAAATTTGTAAATAATATAATAATGACGTAAGTTTGTTAAATACTTGTTAATATATATATATTTATTTCTTTTTAATAGGTACACACGCACTCAATTTTTTTGAAAATTGACGCACTCATACATCAACATTCGATGCGTACATCAAACTTGTGTGATATAGGCTGGAACCAGTTTGGTACTGGACAGACTGTAGTGGCTGTGTATGTGCCCAAAAGGTGTAAGATTATTTAACCTTTTGATTCGACTAGAAACTCGATTATAAATTTATAAATTATATTCACTGTTATCTTATCAAGTATCTAATTTCAATGTTCCTCTTGGCCTTTTTCGCAATAGAAAATTTAGGATAGCAGTGCGTACGTATATATGACAACCCTTTTTCTTCTAGAATTTAGCAAGGAATCAGTGGTGAATTATGGTATGGATATCCACTCCAAAAAAAATAATGTGGATATTGTATTTGATGAGCTCAATGGTCGTTTTCCGGTCGAAATTAATATGGTGTGACTTATTGTGCAAATTTTATAGATGCGGGCATTGTAACACTCTTATTTTTAAATATTGGCAATTACTCGATTGTAGTATTTTTCCTGCAGTATTTCTACCGTTTCTTCACAAATTTTGTGCTTAATCTTATGAATTTGAAGGGTATTTATAGACGTTGTATGCATGAATTGAGATGTTGATGTTTAGATATGGTACCAGATAAGGTAGAATACAGTCCGTCACGAGTTGGGTCCCACAAGTCATTTCTATTGTTTATGATAATTTTCAATTTCTAATAATTTATGGAAACGTTAGGTGATGAAATATAATTTAGAACTATTAAAATTGAAACATTTAGGGATTAAAAAATTTACCACAATGATGGGTTTGGGAAAACCCCACATTTACTGTGTTAGTAATACATTCCACAAGATTTGTTACGTTCTTTTCCCCAACTTTGCAAAGTCGTCCCTGATTTTTTTATTTTATTTTATACGAATTCAAAAGAAATGTATGATTGATGGCAAACTTATTTAAAATCCCTACCTCTAAACATAACTTTAACATTCCTCCATATATCAAAGATTCTTTATTCTAACTTCATACTATACTTCTTTTCTTTATTCCAACTCCCTACCTACTTCAAAAGACATAAAAACCCTTACTTTAATTGCATAAAACTCCTTAAAGCTTTTAGGATTGTTAACAAAACACCCAAAATCCCATTTTTACTAATAACAACTCCAAATAAGGGTACGTAAATGCAGAGGCCTTAATGAACATGAGATCTTTCAGTTTCTATCATATTGATAGAACCCAAGAGCATACTTTTACAAATGACTCACATTTTATGATGAATTTAGCCCTAAAATTCCCTTACGAACAAATGAAAAATAACAGGTCCATAATGCTTCCGTATTACAATAAATTTTGAAATATACCATTTGGCCATAACGGCACTGGGTGAGATGGGTTGCAAAGCCACCAATCGAAAACTTACTGCATCCAGACTGTTTTACAAATGACTTCTTAAAATACTCTTATTTAAATAACGACCTCCAATATTTTGATTTTCTTCAAATTTTTTAAGATTATTTATTTCATCTAATTCATAATATACCATATTAGCTTAAATATTTAAAATTTTCAAATATATAATAATTATATATTTATACCATATAAAATTTTAAAAAAAATTATATAAAATTATATGTGCGCATGCCAAAAATTGCTACTTAAATTAAAGAAGGAAAGAAATAAAGAAAAGTGTCACCACCTACTGAAAAAAATGTACATCCGCTCAACAATTATTAATTTTTTCGTAAACCTCACTGATTAATTCTCGCTCATCTGACTTTTCTTCTCTGAAAATATCTAAGCCATTTCCGTAACTGATATATTTCTCAATGTCGTAATCCAATATTTTCCAAGAAATCTCCACTTTTGATTGATCTTCAAGAAATTTTTTAATATATTTGTTACCTATGGAGACATCAAATTCTGATGCTTCGAGTTTGGATTCTTCCGCGTCGATTTCATCATCAAGCGTCAACGAAGGAAGCTCAAGAACTCCTCGATTCCCTTTCATCCGTCTCTTACAGTCTCCAATTTCTTCGCTACTAGAATATTCTGGGGTTTTAAGAGTCCGACCCGATTACCCTTACTTGGAGGCGCGTCCTCTTGTGCCCGAGAATGGCGATGCTAATGACTTGAGTGCTGGTAATATTCAAGGACCGAGAAATTCGGGTTCGAGTAACGGTGATGGTGATGTCGATGGTACTGTCAATAACGATAATAGTCGAGGGGAAGTTTCGATTCGGATAATTGGCGAGCAAGATAGGATTGGGGTTGTAAATAGCGGTGAGAATGGGGAGGGGTCGGGGGAGGGATTAGTTGCGGACATGTCCATGGTTAATCGTGAAGGTGTTAATGGGAATGGGAGTAATAGTGAAGATAACAACAGTAATAATCAGAATAGGGAAGCATCAGCTTATCAGAGATATGATATACAGCAGGTGGCGAGGTGGGTTGAGCAGATTCTTCCGTTCTCTTTGCTTTTGTTGGTGGTTTTCATCCGGCAACACTTTCAAGGTAATCTTTGTGCTGGGATTCGCTTGGCTTTTGATTTGTTTGTGCTGTTTGATGAATGATTTTAGGCATGAATTATAATTGTATTCATTGTGGTAAATTTTCAATTTATCATGTTTTATAATGTTCTTAGACGAGTTGTATTCTTGAAATTTATTGTCTTTTGTTTGGTTAATTATGGGTTTACTGTCGACCGAAGTTGCTAGTAGGATTGGAAGATGAGCCGATCTGACTCGAGAGGCATTTCACTCGAGTTCAAGCTCGAAATATTATATATTTGTTCAGGAATTTGTGAGCACTCATGAGCTTTTCGTTACTATTATCTATATTTAATACAGATTAAGATACTTATAAAACTAATAAAATCCATTTTCAAATTGAATTTTCTTCATAATTAAAAAATAATCCGATATTTTTTCATAATATAGCGTAGTATTTGTATTCGATTTTTGCATTATTACTACAACTAACTCAGTGAGCTGCTCAAGCTTGACCCAGAATATCATGAGCCTGGTTACGAGCCTCTAAAATTTTTATCGGAGCTCCAATCATTTACACCACTTGCTCCCAAGTTCAGGAGAAGTATTGGTGACGAAGAAGAGTAGTATTGAGTCTTCTTGTGAATCATAACATCTTGCAGCGGAGTAATTTCTAATTTAACATATCCTTTTTGGATAGATTGTTAATCTTCTATATTCGGGGTGACATATATTTTTGGAAACATTATAGGAAGATGTGATTCTTGAAATGATTCTAAGCATTACCTTACAGTGAATTGTAATAAGCTTGTCATAGGCTTTGAAAGTTATTTAAGGTTGTCTGGAAATTGTTTTATGTTTGTTGCAATGTCAATCGCAAATGATTTGTATGTTATGTGGGTATTAAGCTTATTTAGATAGATTAGTATTGCATCTTATCCTTCTTTTTTTCGAATATTAGGGATATGAAGATGAGTAATATTAACCAAATACAACTTTCAAAAGCAAGTATTTGTGAAAGTGAAGATAGGTAACTGTAAGAGGTAGAGTGAACTACTGTCATCGACTCTATCATCTGGTCATTTTGAAAAAATTCTGTTCACCCATACTGTGGATTTTTACCCTCTAAAGTGCTGATGTTATAACCTTGTTGTGCTAGTCGACCTTTTTGGTTCGCGTTCTATTATATCAGTGGATTCTTTGGTGTTCTCTCAACTAAAGATGTAATTCAAATGATAGCATGCTTTTAGATGATGCTTTTATCCTGTTTTGGCAATTAGATGTGCTGTTATTGTTATTTTTGTGGTATCTTAAACTTTTTAATCTGTTCATCTGATTATTGCTATCCTATCAACAGTGATTAGAGAGTGAAGCATTATCTCCGACTTGTCTGAAATTGAATGGTTTCTTTAATGTTGTGCCTTATGATCATGCTCTCTTCTTTATGGCTCCTAAAACACCCTTCTGGTACTCAACGAAATAATGATTTCTTTATGCAACGAGTCAAATGATATTGGTGATACCATTGATATTCCACAACTGGTGTTATCTGTTCTCGAGTAGCTAAAACCTATATGTAAACCTCTTTAGACATTTTTTTAGTTCAAGTCTTGACTTTTTGAAGTGTGATGAATCAGGATTTTTTGGTGTTATTTGGATTACTGCTGTCTTGTACAAGTCGAATGACATTCTTCGGAAGCAAACAGCCCTGAAGGTGCGAATTTAGTTATTCTGCAAAATTAATCGTTGATATAGAAATTTAAGCTATGTTTGGTTTTGTTTTAGAAACTATTTTCCAGTCTTCAATAACCAGAACAACACCAATATTTTTTTTCATTTTCTAAACTATTTTCACATCTACAACATGATTATTACCTCTCATATCCTATAATAGGATACGATATGTAACTGCCCCATAACTTCACAAAGTCTTACCCGATTTGACCGCCAGAGTAATTTTTTTTCCTGAAAACAAAACCAAACATTTATTTACTTTCCAAATACATTTTCAAAAAACTCATTTATCTCAAACCAAACCTTCGGAAATGCTATAAAATAAACCAAACACACCCATAGTGTTTAGCTCCTTGCCCCACTTTGGAAGATGATTGATAGGAAAATCTTCAGCATTTACTGACACTGGATTTTGCAGAGAGAGAGGAGGATTTCTGTCCTTGCTGGTTATTCCCTTGTATTCTTGCTTCATGTTCTTGGAATCTACTGGTGGTATCGAAAGGATGATATTTACTATTCGTTACTTATGATTCCTCCAAAAGCCACCCCACCTTTTTGGCATGCAACATTTATCATCCTGGTAAATGGTATGGTTTTTCACCTTCTTCTTCTTCTTGTTGTTCTTCTTCTTTTTTCGAATTAAGAAATACAATTCATATTTACACAGGAATGTGAATTTGGAATCTTTTTTTTTCTTACTGAAAAAGTTTTTAGGAATCGAGTCCTTTAAAGATCACTCTGCTTATAGTGGACTTAAAAGAGGTTTTAGTTTGATTTATCATTATATAACCCGTATGGCTTGTAAGATGCCTCCTCCTGATAAATTATGGAGTATTGCAGCTACCAATGCTATGTGTTAGACTCACATTCCTTTTCGTTCTGTGGAGCCTGAAAGCCTTAACCTTGTCATCATATATTTAGTACAAATTCTCGCTTATGTTTTATCACCAGATATCTGCTGTAACATGAGAATATTACAATGCTTGTAAATTTTCACGTGTTAGTTTTGTTATGCCTTTTTGTTTAGTCATTTGTGCTCCTTATAATTAACTTCTTCTTTGTTTGGATATTTTTTTTCTCATTTCTGTAGGTTGGTGGGTTTTTTTTGAGTTCATTATGTTGGAAATTATGGCTTATGCTTGCTTTGTCTTGTTACTTCCAGATGCAATGGTGTGCCAGACAGCTATGGTCCTCAAATTGGTTTTGTTAATGTATTATAAGGATGGTAGAGGCCACAATTTTCGTAGACAGGTAACAGTTTCCCATAGTTGATGATACACTTCTGGTATATGATCTTTTAACGTATAGTTGAATTGAACCAGAATCTAATGGCAGTATATTGATCATTCAGGGTCAGTTGTTGACTCTGGTTGAATACTGGCTGCTTCTATACCGTGCCCTGTTACCAAGCCCGGTATGGTATAGATTCTTCTTAAACAAAGAGTATGGGAGTCTTTTTTCAACACTGACAACAGGGCTGTATTTAACTTTCAAGCTTACATCAATTGTTGAGAAGGTATGTTATTTGCCAACTTCCTATTGTGGCTGGTCCTTGAATCTTGTAAACCAAAACCTTAAGGCATTGGCGCTCTCCCTGTCTTACTGCTCTGCAGGTTCGGTCCTTTGTTACTGCTTTGAAGGCATTATCTAGGAAGGACATTCATTATGGGTCTGATGCCACATCGGAGCAGGTGCTATATTTCTGGCGGCCTATTAATTTTCACCCATTCTCCCACTTTCACGTACAAAAATCTAAATATTGTAGCTTTGAAATGGTTTTGACTACTCCCAAATTCGCAAGGTGACTTCAATATCTGGCTCTGTGTTTGTGCCAAACCATGATAAAGACTTGTGCTTCTTTCTACCACATTTTCAAATTCATTTCCTGAACAAATGAGCTCACAATATGGTCAACAGCTCATAAAGTACGGTTCCATATTTCTAATATTGATAGAATGAACTGATAAAACTGTATTTTATCATATCCACTTGACTTGTTTTTCCCTGAGTTGATTGGGCATGGCTAGAGGTTGATAAGCTGCATGAAATCCCCCAAGTTTCTTTTTTTTTTAATACTATTACCATTAGACACACATTTTGGCATATAAAATTCGTTGCATACTGACAGAACATTAAAATATTCTGCTTAGGTGAATGCAACAGGAGATTTATGTGCTATATGCCAGGAGAAGATGCATGCCCCAATTTTGTTACGATGCAAACATATATTCTGTGAAGACTGTGTTTCAGAATGGTAGTGTTTTCCCCCAGTGCTTAATCTGTTCTAATTTTCTTGGACATGGCATAATTTCACGCGTATTTTCAATTTCATTAGACTGTACTATGTTTTTGCTTAGTTACCTGGCAATGTGCATTTATGAGTCAAGTAGTCATGAATTATGGAATCATGCTTGTGTATCTGCTTTCAATCAAATTGTCCCTACGCACAAGAATGATAGCTTGTTTGTCTGCTCGTGTTGGAGCCCTCCCTTGTTATTTCCTCAAAATGTTGTTCTCCCGATATGTTGTGTTGTGTTAAAGCAAGAGACTTTTTGACTGATCACCTTAGTAAAAGGAAATAATAAGGAAAATTTGTATACCTCATTAACTAGTTACAACTTGCGTTGTAAGCATTTGGCAGCCAGCGGTAGATTTGCTGCTTTGGATGTGTTTTGCAATTCGTTGTCATTGGTTTCTTCTTCCTTTGCCTTTGTTTAATTTTGGAGGTTTCTTCAAATATTGGCAGCGTTTTATCTCAATGCTGTTTCTTCTTTCAGGTTCGAAAGGGAAAGGACTTGTCCTTTATGCAGGGCACTGGTTCGACCTGCCGATCTTCGTTCATACGGGGATGGATCAACTACTCTCCTCTTCCAGTTGTTTTGATCCACTAACGTGATCTTGAAACCCACTATCACTTTTTTCCAAACCCAACATGTCGAATTTGATGTGTTCCACACGGAAGAGAACTGCAAGCTCAACATTTGTATTTGATATTTACTGAAAATTCTCTGTATGCTGTCATTATTATACTTGTGTCTTTGTCATTCAACGAACGGGGTTTGATCCAAACTCGAGAAAACATGATGGATCAAAGGACCATTGAGTTCCATCTCCGTGTATATTGTTTTTTCTTTTATTTTTTTTATTTGAAATCAATGAGATGAACTGTACATATTTTTTGAAATGTTGATTTATGTATTTATATGCACGTTTGATGGAGATCATTTGATGGCTTATTTAGTTAGATAATTTATTGTACGTTATCTGAATGACTTGGGATAATTTTGACCCAATGGCGACAATTTAAACTTCGATGTCAAATTTAGTCTGAATGTTAAGTAAAGACGATAGTTTAAGTTTTACATTGGTATTGTATGAATCCAGTTAAGTAAATTGGACAAATATTTTGGTGTGTTTTCTAAAAAAAATTTATTTTTTCTATTGTAATTTTTTTGGTATGTGAGAGTAATGACAATATTATTATTATTATTATTATTTTACTATTATAAGAAGAAATAATAGCCTATGATATCAGTTTTTATTTGATATATAGCGATCAAGATGATGCCCTTGAGATGTTGCATTATATGTTTTACAAATTGGAGCTAATAACATTGTGTGTTAAATTTGTGATAAATTATAAATTATAATTTTGTTTTTACATTACGATTATCGAGAAATAATAATTTTTATCATTGTTTTATGGTTCTAATCGTACAATATGCTTTTTAGTTTTAAGATGTTTATCAAAATTAACAAAATCAGCTTTTGAGAAAAAATAATTTTTTGCATAGCGTGACTCGAACTCGATTCTTTCTCAAAGAGGGAAATGAATATATCCACTCTGACTAAGTCCGAAAACTCAATAAATATTGAATTTTAAGTAGTTGAAATATGGAATTGCAAGTGAATATGTAATTTTATTTAAATAACAAAAAAAAACTGGATTTTATTTTCATGAAACTTTCAACCTGCTATCTCAATCAACATTTCGCTGGATCGATCACTTGACATATTTTAATAACTTCATTCACATGAGCTGATGGATAATTTAAGCTTTTAAATAGGTAGAAAATGAAATATTGGCATTAAAACATCATTTGATACAAATATAATGAAATAATTGAGGAATGAATATCTTGACAGTTTTTTTTTTATTTAGAAATAATACTTGATATGATCCCTCTTGTTTGCACACATTCTCGATTTAGTCCCTCTTGTTTGCACTGACCCGATTTAGTCCTTCTAGTTTTCTAATTTGTCCTAAATCAGTCCTAACCGTTAAATGCACCGTTAAAACTAACGGAAAGGACTGAATCGGGTCACTTAAAACTTCAGGGAGTGAATCGGGAATTGATGCAAACATTAGGGACTGACTTGGGTAATTAAAAAGATTGTGTGACTTAATTCTTTCAATTTTTAATTATTATAGCAATTAATATGGATATTTTATTTATAATTTTGGCAACTTTTTTATAAAATTATTTTATTTAAATAATGATATAATATATTAAATTTTCATAAAACCATTTTTTCACTCAAACAAACAAAAGAAAAATCAATATCATATTAATATACAAATATATTTCGATGGCTAGTTTACTTATTAAATAAGATATATTTTTGATTTCATTAAATTATGTCTATCGATGTGATCAATTTATAAAAAAATTATTTCATTTTTGATAAATTAAATAAATTTTGTGATAAATTAAATAATTTTTGTTATAAATTAATGACATTTTTTATAATTATTTAAATTATGATATAATATATTAAATTCTACATTTTTCGATGATTTAAATAATATAAAAAGTATTATCAATTTATAAAAAAATTATTTACTTTATCAAAAAAATTATTTAATTTATCAAAAAGAAAATATTTTTTTAATAAATTGATGACACATCTGATAGACATAATTTAATGAAATAAAAAATATATATTGTTTAACAAGTAAACTAGTCATCGAAATATATTTTGTATATCAATATGCTATTGATTTTTCTTTTGTTTTTTTTGAGTGAAAATTGGTTTTAGGTAGAATTTAATATATTATATCATTATTTAAATATAATAATTTTACAAAAAATTGTCAAAATTATAAATAAAGTATCCATATTAATTACTTTAATAATTTAAAAAATTAAGTCACCCAATCTTTTTAAATGACCTGAATCAGTCCCTAATATTTGCATCAATTCCCGATTCAGTCCCTGATGTTTTAAGTGACCCGATTCAGTCCTTTCCGTTAGTTTTAACGGTGCATTTAACGGTTAGAACTGATTTGAGACAAATTAGAAAACTAGAAGGACTAAATCGGGTCATTGCAAACAAGATGGACTAAATTGAGAATGTGTGCAAACAAGAGGGACCATTTCATGTATTACCATTTTTTTTATATCTCAAACCAGTCTAGCGTTCTATAATTTTTAATATTTTAACCAAACGCAAAATGGATAAACTATTAATCTCGTAGGCCCCACATAAAACGGGAAAAAAAATTCAGTTTCATTCATCGTCAATAACTATTTACATTTACCATCAGCTTTTCGTGTCCGACACGTGTCACAATCAGAAACGCTAGACCTCCCTCATCTTCTCTCTAAATTTCCCATATGCTTACACAAATTTTGCTATGGAAATTGGCCAAATCCTTGTGTGGAAATTCACTTTCGGCATCTGCGGGTGGAGCTTCGAACCTACAAATGAGTATCCTTTACTTATTGCCTTTTATCATAAATGACACTGCAGGTTTCGTAACTGTAATGGTGAAATCATGATGGAATACCGGCGTTTTGCATAATTTTATACCAATCGAGTTTCGTAAGTCATCATCCGATTCATTTTTCGATCTTGACAATCAATCGTGATTATTTAATTTTGGGTTACTTTGATCTCGGATAGCATATCAGCAGTTTGTATATATCAATCTTTTTTCTGAAAAAAAAATGAAATGAAGTCCTGGATATGAGATCTTATTTGTGGTTCTGTTTCTTTTTATAATCGTATTTGGCTTAAATAATACATATTGTGTCATCTCCTAAATTCTTAGTAGCTTATAGGTAGTGCGAGGGTTATGAAATGTTTGGTTGTTTTGATGCATAGCGAAAATAGATGGAAGTTGACGCTGCTTAGATAAATACCATGACTGTGGCCTTTTATTCAATTGCAAAAGATTGACCTTCTTGCACTTTTTGACTGTTCTCAGAAAAGCCTGGACTTGTTTTGTTTTTCCTCTTTTTGATTATCAAGAAATGAAAAATGTGTGAATTTTCTTTCCTTAGAATACTGAAACGAGCACCTATCAAGGAGTTTGCTTACAGTTTCCATGTTGATTGAGCAGAGTCCCAGTAATTGATTATTAATAAAACACATTGCTGATTTGTCATCAATAAGTGATGAATCACTTGAGCTGAAAAACTTTTAACTGAAATTTCTTGTTTACACCAAGGATATTAATTTGACCTATGTTTTTGGGATTTATTTACTTCTTGTTGCTGTAGTGCTGATGACTGTTCGCTCATCACCATGACATCTGCTGTTTCAACATCTAGAGGGATACTTCCACCAGCAGGATATGGTGGTCATGATGCATCTATAAGCGTGGTTTCTGGCCCTCTTATCCAATCTGATTCAGAGTTCAATGACAATGATGATACAGAGTTATATTCTGTGTCTTGGAATCAGGATTATGGTTGCTTTGCTGCTGGCACGAGACATGGCTTTCGTATATACAATTGTGATCCTTTCAAAGAAACCTTTAGGCGTGATCTAAAAAGTGGTGGATTTAAGATAGTTGAGATGTTGTTTCGATGCAATATTTTAGCTCTTGTTGGCAGTAATGCCAATGCTCAATACCCACCAAATAAAGTTATTATATGGGATGATCATCAAAGCCAGTGCATCGGTGAATTTTCCTTCAGATCTGAGGTTCGTGCAGTTAAACTACGACGAGATCGTGTCGTCGTTGTTCTTGAGCACAAGATATATGTTTATAATTTTATGGATCTGAAACTTCTTCATCAAATAGAGACCTTGGCAAATCCCCGGGGAATTTGCTGCCTGTCACATCACCTTAATACATCCGTGTTGGCTTGCCCAGGTCTGCGACGAGGACAGGTTCGGGTCGAACATTTCGGTCTGAATATGACAAAATTAATTAATGCTCATGATTCTAAGATTGCTTGTCTGACCTTGACCATGGATGGGCTTCTTCTTGCGACTGCAAGCATGAGAGGCACTCTGATAAGAATTTTCAACACAATGGATGGAACTCGATTACAAGAGGTAATAGATTTGCATGAATCTCTCGAGTATAATTAAAACCTGTGCAATAAGTACTGATCCTTCGCTAAACATTTTCCATTATCAAACTAGGATTTTTTACTGAATCTTTGTGAAAATGTGCAGAGCTTAGAGCTAAGTAATTCTGTAACCGAGTTTCTCTTTATGGATTTTGGTTTTCATTTCGTGTCAGAATAATTGACATAGTATAAATCGAGCTCGTTGAGGCTTTCTGTCACAGAAAAGGGGGAGCAATTCCCTTCACGTTGCTACTCACGAACTTTCACAACTTTGTGGAAATGCGATCCCTTCTATACGCTTTTATCAATCTTTGTAAATATGCTAAGTTGAAATACGTTTATCGTAAAAGTTTTATGTATTTCCACTAAAACACCTCGGTTCAATTCCTATCTATCTACTATCGAGTGGGATGTTTTTTATCATACGAACATTAAGGTTTGATGCAAAAGTATGCAATTTTGAGTTGTCTGATTTTACTCCTCGTTCCTGTTACATAATTTAGATGAGTTGAATAGTGTGTCTTAATTTGGAAAATAAAACTACATTTTAAGTGTTTTGAAAAGAAAATGGAAGAAACTGAGTCATAGATTAAAAGAGTTTAACTACCGCGAATGAATTTTGTGCTAGATACATGCAAACATCTTAATTGGAACATACTCAATGACATGTTTCACACTTACAAGTTCCAAGCACTTATCATGCCAATATTTTTGGATTTGAAGGAAAATATGCCAAACAGAGAGAAGGAAAAATTCATAGGTAATATAATACAGAAGGGTTTCACTTTACATTTGACACTTGTCTGGTGCAAGATTTTGTGCAACTAATCAGTGAGTGGGCCCAGGGATTAATGATAATTCTAGTCAAACACCATAATATTAAGGAGCATCCATAGCCATGAGAATTTCTTTGTGAGATCAGGGATCAGTCAATTCATTTTCTGGGTGCTGGTGCTTGTGTATTTACATTTTTTTCTCTACTGGATCCAAATATCGATCTATTTTTTGTGCTCTATTTCATTTTTACAAGCTTCTTATTTCACTGTAATGATTGCTGCAGGTGCGTAGAGGGGTAGACAAAGCAGATATATATAGTATTGCTTTATCCCCAAATGTACAATGGTTGGCCGTCTCGAGTGACAAAGGTACCGTTCACTTATTTAGTCTCAGGGTGCGGGTGGTGGGTGAGGACAGTTCAATTGATTCCACTGCTGCTACGGGTTTGTTTAGTCAGAACTCTTCAAACTCCCTTGATCCCCTAATTTCTCCAAGTACCGGTGCTAATCCGGGCTCATCATTATCTTTCATGAAAGGTGATACACTTGAATCTCATTCTTTTGCAAGAAAGTCTTTGATATAAGTGGCTAAGTCTTGACTTAGTAGAGTGCCTTGATTGGTATGTTGAGATTGATTTGAATTGACAAAAAACTTTTTTTCCCCCCGCATACCTAGGTACTCCAATGATTGCCCAAATATTCCTTTCACACCACAGTGCGATTGCATGCATGGGATTGGAAGATCATAATTGTAATATATTTTGGTATATGGATGTGTTTTCCCCTCGTAATTGTACTATGAGTTTTTAAATTCATTTCTATCTTAGCTCACTAGAAATACTCGTCATATTATCAACATATTTCTTCAAACTCGTATATTATGCAAGTATTTTATGTTATGCATACGATGTTATCAACATATTTAAACGGGGTCATTCTGGTGTAATTAACTATGTCCGTAGTTTTTCATGTCTTCACTTCATGTGTTGAAGTAGTAGCGTGATTCTTTCAGTTAATTGCGTCAAGTGTATATCATTTCCCATGAAATGGTTTTGTTGATCCAACTCTTCCAGTACAAAAGTGTTGCTGTCATACTTTAGGTGTTTTATTATGGTGATGTTTGTGAGGCCAAACAATTTAACTCTCTTGGAAAATGAAGAATTTGGTGGAAAAGTATGTTATAGGTTTTGATATTTTTCTTATGAATGATTATGGATGCAAAACTTCAAACATGAACGTCTGTAAATCTACAAGAAAACATATCAAATTAAAACCCTAACATTATTATGATAATCCTAATTAATTTAATTAAATTAAATCAACTAAAATTCTCCAAACTAGAATGCATATTTTCCTACATGCTAATGGCAAACTGAACTTTTCAAGGGAGGCAGCTGGCCCAACTACCTTTATTGTGGCTTTGCATCCCAGTAGAATTTAATTTTCTGCTGTCAGCTTTCTACATATCCAGCTTTAGTTTTACCAATAAGTTTTCTCGGTTTCTTACATCGCATTTCCTCTTTTGCTAAAATTGTAATTCTGTCTCATTTCTGTATATTTATTTATTGTACTGATTGCTTGTTAATATCATATTATTAAAACTTCTCCAGGGGTTTTACCTAAATATTTCAGCTCTGAATGGTCATTTGCTCAATTACACTTGCCAGAATGTACTCAATTCATTGCAGCTTTTAGTTCTCAGAACTCTGTCATTATTGTTGGCATGGATGGAAGGTAAGAGCAATGTTTATTCACTAAGCGCTGCAAACCCTATCAAGTTTCGTACGCTTGTTATTCTGCAACTAATGTCCTGATTCTCCACTAGTGAAATATGTGAAAAATAATATCAGATAATTTAGCATGTGGGACATAATTCTTGAATTCTCCTAATATATCGTCCTCATGTGCTACTTTCTTTTCCTGTCGAGTCCACCGCAGTTTCCACAGGTGCAGCTTCGATCCTGTGAATGGAGGGTTGATGGTGCAGCAAGAACGCATGAGGTTTCTCAAAACTGAAACCAGAGCTCGATCAAGCTAACTTCGTAGAGTATGATCTACAAGTATTTTTCTTCCTGTGTGTATTCATTCAGTTATCGATTTGGTCCCAATAAATGTACATATCATCTCTCTAAATTCATGTAAATGGTAACCGCTTGCCTTATCCCCCCCCTGCGGATGTTGACACAAGTCTGCAATTTATTTTAAATTAGTAAAGGCATCTCATTGTGAACTGTTATGACCCGTTTCAATGCTCTGTTGCATGTTGTTACTTGTCTGAAAGTTCAAAAATACAGGAGCATAACGGAGTAATAGCGTGAGACACTGTATTTTGAGAGCAAAACTCAGCCTATCTTAAATATCAAATTTTGAAACTAAGACAATAGCATTACACTAAACATCATTTACAGAAGAACTTAGCTTTACAAAAGCTCCTAAGCTACGGACATGATTCCTCAAAAATACTATACGGCCACAGATGGAACCAACCCCTGTTGAGCAAGGAAATGAGCAGCTGTGTTGCCAGGCGTGGACAAGGCTGAATCTTCATGTCCTTGTTATGATTGCATACATGATGGCCTCAACCACTGTAAGCGCATCAGTTTCCAGTATCTCTTTCGTCCAATTAAATTTTGAGCAACATAAAATCCTTCCCTAACAGCAAAAGCCTCCTCAAGATTAGGGGAAAAGCTTCCAGAAAGACGGCGAGCCATAGCAAAAACAACCACACCAAACTTGCTTTAAAAACAAGGGAGAAGAACGGTGAAAGGATTTTTTGAAATCTCACATACTCCAATCAAATACAATTTTCTAGGGGTTTGGTTTTTATAATAACATTAAACAAAATTACAATAAAACCTTCACAATTTAATAATGTTGAGATCATAAAATTTTATTAATTCGAGAGATTATTAATTTATCGAGTATTAAATTAATAATGTTGAGACCAAGTTGGGATCAGAAAAAAATATTATTTTAGAGAAATTATCAATTTATCGAGTATTAATTTATGGTTGTTTTACTATTTATATTATATAAATTGTATAAAACACAATGAAATTGAGATAGTTAAGAAATAGACAAATTTTTGACCGTACGACTACTATATTTATACCAATTTTACTTTTTGGAACAATATTTATAGTAATTTTATTTTGCAAAGAGCAGTTACTTTCAAAATTAACTTTTGTAAAAGATTTACAACGGTATAACGAAAAACGAAAAATAATTGAGAAGATGGAGACAAAAACGGAAAAAAATAAAAAGAACTAATTACGCCATCAGGTTTTGCGATCGGGATTTGAATCCAGTCGGTCTCAAATTCCCAAATTCGACACGTTCCGTCCTCTCTCTCTCTCTCTCTCTCTCTCTCTCTCGCGCGCTCGCGCGCACGCTTATAAAGGCTTTTCTCCGAGCAAGCCTGTACTTATCTTGCTCCGCTGTCCTTTTTTCAGAGACACGAGATTATAGAGGGAGATTGTAGGGTTCAAACCTACGCATATGTTTGTGTGAAGAGGAGGAGGGAGTCATTGGAAAATTAGGAGAAAGGGAGATTTTGAGTTTCTTTCTTATTTCTGTTTAAAAGAGTTGTCTTTTAACCTTGGTCACTGAAGCTAGGCCCAATTTCTTTTCTTTTTCTTTTCTTTTTGTTTTTCTGGTTCGAGAGAATCAGGGTTTGTTAATTTGACATGATATGTGGGTTTAAGTTAATGGTTTGCGCTTCTGAATAATTCCTTCTGGGTTTCGTGAAAAAGGGTTTGGGTTTGATTAATAGTCTAGGATGGATGGGAGGAGAATAACAGCGATTCCGTGGCCATGTTGTGGGCGGCGAGTGGTGGCAAAGAAGCGGCCCCGCAGTGGGTTTGATGGGCTTGTTAACAGCGTAAGGAAGCTGCAGAGAAGGGAGATTTCATCAAAGCGCGATCGTGGTTTCAGTATGAGTGATGCTCAAGAGCGGTTCCGCCACATTCGCTTGCAGGTTCATTTGCTTAAGTTCGCTATATTTGATTTGATTTGATTTTTTTTGGTTGGTTGTTCCTTTTTCTTCTGGTTTAAATTATTTCAGTTTATATTGTTCTTATGGACGATGTGAAATTTTCTGATTTGTTCTTGAATGTTGCAGTATGGAAAAAATTGGTTTTCGTGTGATTAATTAGCTTTCTGTAGGGTTTTTTTTTTTTTTTTATTGAACTCATCAGAAATATATATCTTGATATGACTAATGAACTTAGTTTTGTATGATAAAGATAGATGGCTGATATTTTTACATACTTGGTATAGAGAATAATACGAGGTTTACCCACAAATTGTTCGGATTCACGATGCTGAGTCTTAACACAAAAAATCGCTCCTAATTTTTAGCTTATAAAGCAATTCATTGACTAAGTAGCTGTTTTCTGATGATCCATCTATTTAGAGAGAGATCTGAGAGTATTTAGTTCTTTTACTTTTTAGGAAGTAAAGACGATCTTGTGGACGCAATTGCCAACTGGAATTTGGAATGTTCCTTGAATTTGCAAGGGTTTAAACATTTACTGGGTTTTATGGAAAGTAATATCTGGTAATAACTTTTATGGAGCTCAGAATTAACAAAGCTTGAACTCTTTCGTTTTTTTTTATGCTTTTCATCAAGCTTGTGAGCCTGTCTGTTTGCCTTTACCACTTATTTTGGAAAATGATTTATTATGCAATTACAGTACTATCGAGCTGCTATATTTTGAATGAATAATGAAAAATAGGGATCCAATTGCCCACTATCCATTCTCTTGTTTTTTTGTTCCCCTCCAGCAGCTGTTTAGATGCATCTGTTTCTAATTGATTTTTCACGAAACTTTTGGGAGAGTTGCTAGTCGTTCCACAATGTTGATATATAGTGTTACTTTTTCGTGCTTTGCCTAGATCCCACCATTTATTGCATTGAGGCATTCGGAACTAAGCACCAACCAGGACAATTGTAACTCAAAAAACATCATCATAGGTCCATAACCCTGTCTGTCTTAGTGCTTCCACTTCATCAACAGCACCTCACCCAGTTCATCAATATACATGCAGCAATGTAGCGATACTATAATCTTCCTGTCGCTCCCGTTATGGGGGCAAACTACCTACTCAGTCACTTATTTAACTATATCCACCAAAAGAATCTTCTGAAGATTAATAGGTGCAACTTGGATGAAGATGATCTGATTTTGCTGAGGTCTTGAACAGTTATAGGGTTTTGATTTGGAAAAATGGCATCGCAAGTGGGCCAGAGGGTTATTGATGCAAAACTGAGTGAGAGGTAGTCTGCTCGAAAGAAGGGGGTGTTTCTGCCTGGTGATTGGAAAATTATTGTTTTCTCAATATATTTGAAGAATGTGTAGTAATACTCTACTGATGTAGCTCAGTGTAATAGGGCTGCTAGATTAAGTTAAAGCTGCTACTTGTTTTATGTTTGTTATGATAGCTTATTGAGTATATTTTTTTGTTTCAGGAAGAATATGATACTCATGATCCCAAGGGATACTGTTCCTTGATGTTGCCATTTCTGAAGATGAGATCAAAAATTATTGAAATAGTTGCTGCTCGTGATATTGTGTTTTCACTTGCCCAATCTGGTGTTTGTGCGGCATTTAGTCGAGGTATGTTGATCTTTAATATAAATGAAGATATGTACTTACATGGATTTTTTTTCCTTTCATTTTCTTGGCATCAATGCTAATGGACATTTCCTAATGGATGCAGAGACTAACCAGAGGATATGCTTTCTCAATGTCAGTCCAGATGAAGTTATTCGGAGCTTATTCTACAATAAGAATAATGATTCTCTGATCACTGTTTCAGTCTATGCTTCTGATAATTTTAGTTCCTTAAAATGCAGAACCACGAAGATCGAGTATGGAATTCCTTTACAATTTACTGATGATCTCCGTTCATCATTGTACTGTTTCTCATTTAGGTATGTGGCATCTTTCAGATACATACGAAGGGGTAAACCTGATGCTGGTTTCCATTTATTTGAGTCTGAATCATTGAAGTGGCCCGGTTTTGTGGAATTTGATGATGTAAATGGAAAAGTTCTTACCTATTCTGCCCAAGATAGGTAAGCGATCAACAATCTCTATGTGGTAATCTTTTAAGGTGTCTCCTTAAATTTCAATAGTTAGCACTGCTTTGCTAATATCTGTTTTGTTTTCAGTATATACAAGGTGTTTGACTTGAAAAACTATACCATGTTGTACTCCATTTCTGATGAAAATGTTCAAGAGATAAAGATCAGGTATTATTTTTACTGCACTAATGTCTGTCTATGCACATGGTCAGGGAAATCTTCTTTGGACTTAAAAGTGTCATGTATGTTTTTGCGTCCTGATTGGATTTATATCGGACTGTTGATGTATAATTTATTTTTTCTAAGACATCTACCTTTGGAAAACAGTCCAGGAATCATGTTATTGATATTTATAAAAACTAGTGGTGGTGTTCCTTTGAAGATTCTATCAATAGAGGACGGAACTGTTCTCAAGTCTTTCAGCCACCTCCTTCATAGAAACAAGAAGGTGGATTTCATCGAACAGTTCAATGAGAAGCTCCTTGTCAAGCAAGAGAATGAGAACCTTCAGATTCTCGATGTAAGTTACTTAGGCATAATCTACAAGGACGTTCTTATTCTCATAAATCTGACGACGCCTCTCTTTAGGTCCGTAATTCCGAGTTAACAGAAGTTAGCAGAACTGAATTCATGACACCATCTGCGTTTATATTTCTGTACGAGAACCAGTTGTTCCTGACATTCAGAAATAGAACCGTGGCTGTTTGGAACTTCAGAGGAGAGCTCGTGACATCGTTTGAGGATCACTTATTATCTCATCCTGATTGCAATACCAATAATATATATATCACCAGCGATCAAGATCTCATCATTTCATATTGCAATTCGGATGAGCCATTATCTGATGGAAATGGTATGACACGGAGAAAAATGATATTTGTTTTGAATTTAAAATAATCAAGTTTAAATTGTTTATATGATCGCATTTGGAATGATAAACTCTTTTTTTTTTTCTTTTGAAAAAGAAATAGTAAAAGCACTTTCTTTAATAAGTGATTTTTATGTCCTTTTATTTAACAAGAAAAACACTTGGAGAAAGTTGAAATTAAGAAACCAGAAAACGTGCCTTTCAGGTTTTACTTCAACTTTTCTTTTCTTTGAATATTTTAAAAAGTTCATTTTTATTTAACTACTATGCCCTTCTACCTTTTTTATGAATTCAAAATCTGTTTCTGCCAAGCCGAGCATATAATGTTCAGTTCTTGATAGTGACCAGATGTCTATCTCACTCTTTCAATGCGGCAGGGTCGATCAATATCAGCAACATCTTGACTGGGAAGTGCCTAGCGAAAATAAAGGCAAGCAACAGTGTTCCTGCAGATGAATGCTACTGCAGTGCAAATTGCGGTGGAAGAAATTGCAACTCAAGAAAGCGTGTCCAAAATTCAAGAATCAGAAGTGCTGTTGCAGAAGCACTTGAAGACATCACGGCTCTTTTCTATGATGAAGAACGTAACGAGATCTACACTGGAAATAGGCTTGGCCTGGTTCACGTGTGGTCTAACTAAAGGCAGCTAATTGTCTGGTTACCACGTGAACGACCACTCACCATTTCATTTCTGGAGCTGTATAATTATATACTCCTACGTTGGTTTTTGGTCAACTGTTTTATCTGCAAGATTGTTGGCATCTAGTTTGTTATACCCCCACAAAGGGGGAAAGTAGAGTTCGTGCTACGCGTTGCTAGATTCATCATTCTGTCGATTTGAACTTGTGGGTCATTTCCCCTGATTCGGATTGAACGTCATTTTTCTGTTGTAGGATGTGCTTTCTGCAGAGCTCTCAAGTGAGCTTTCTGCTTGTTATTGGTTGAGTACATGGGGAATAAAGGCTGGAATCTTGTGCAAATTTGCTGCCTTGTTTTGTTTGCTGCTGCTTGCCTGATTTGTATCAATATGAGATGAAAAGTGCTCTTGCATGCAACGGAAGTTGCAGAGGCTCCAATTGAAATAATTTTGATGGGTGAAAATGGACATATTTTTTTATTATATATATATATTATATATATATATATATATATATATATATATATATATATATATATATATATATATATATACTGTAGTGGTAATGAAGAAGTAATGAAGAAGTACGTGAGTCTCACTGAGCTGTTGTTTCTTTTTCATTTTCAAACTAAACATAAATTTATTTTGATTTTTATTATTTGTTTAAATATATTTTGCTGCCTGCTTGCATCCTCTGATACAACTACTAGTTTTAATTATAAATTTATTACTTTTTTTTAAAATTTATAATATTAGATATAATTTGCACTTTATTTTCTTTTAAATTTAGATTTGAATAGTAAAACATTTTTATAAAAGTTATAAAATAATAATTATAAATGTTTAATTTCAAGCATATTTTTATTAACCTTGGATTAGATTATTTATTTGTTAATTTCAATAGTTTTCCTAAAAAAATTTCACATAGGCAATTCCGTGATTAAGATTAACTCGAAGGATGTTGTTGTAATTCAACATGCAGTACTTCACGTAATCCGTATCACGAGCCGAAGGAGCTTCCAAGTTCGTTGAACGCAGCAGCGAGATAAAGTTGGTGCGGCGGTGATTTCAAAGATAAGGTACTACCTCAATAGGGTTCTCTTAAACCTCCCGTTTTCTTTGACTTTCACAATTTTTCACTGGCTAATTTATTGAGTCGATTGAAGATTAGACGTGACTGTGTAAGTTTTTTCTTTGCCTTTTTTATGGTTTCTTTTATCTCTCTTTTTTCAGTTTATCCAGTGTTGTGGATTCAAAGGTTGTTTTGTTGTTTTTTAAGTGGGTTTTGTCTCAGATTGATCCAAATTTACTATTTTTTGCCCCTTGCATTTTTTTTTCGCGTGTTCTTAGGAGTTGCTTTTTCTTAGCAATTTTTGATTTGGGAAATTCTTTTTCATGGTTGGCAGTGAAAATGGCGGTGCAACTAGTTAGAGAATGGACTGCAATTCAACAGTTTCCTGCAGCAACTCAGGAGAAATTGGTTGACTTGCTGTCAATGCTTAAGAACCAGGTTCCACTTTTTTCACATTGCTTGATGGATGTTCTCGAGTGTCAGTTATGGAAGTAAATAAGATTGAACTTAAGATTGTGAGGTTCTAACAGATTAGTTCCCAGAAAAAGAGGGAAGATATTGTCGACTATAACAACAATTAGGCCTTTAATCTCAATTGGGGTAGGCTAAGAAGACATTGTCGACTATGAACTGAAAATGAGAACAATTAGGGGTGACCAATTAATTGAAAAATATTCGAATTTGAATGAAAATTTTATAAATATGTTGGACTTGATTCTCGAAAGACACCAAGTTCAATGCCGAGAACAATAAGTTGGAAGCTCGAGAATCGATTCTCCATATTTTTGTATGTTTCTGTATATTTCTCTTGCACGGTGTAGGTGGTCTTATCTATAAGTAGTTGATGTATAAAGTGTAACCATGCAATAACGTTGTTTGTTATTTCCTGTAGAATGTCAATACGTTGACAATCCTTGTGATGGGGAAAGGCGGTGTCGGAAAATCTTCCACCGTCAATTCAATTGTTGGGGAACGAGTTGTCACAGTTAGTGCTTTTCAGGTATATAGTGCCCTACCTGTGGTTTTTGTTTGCTTTTTTTTGTTTCATTATTTAAGGTGTAAGGGTATTGTAATCCTTACGGTATGCATTCCATTTTGTTTCAGTCGGAAACTCCTAGGCCCGTTATTGTTTCACGATCACGATCAGGATTTACACTGAACATCATCGATACCCCTGGGCTTGTTGAGGGAGGATATGTCAGCGACCAAGTTCTCGAGGCCATAAAAAGGTTTACATTAATATATATTAGTGGCTAACATTGGTTTGTGATTTTGCAATTATATCTGAGTTTGATGTGATGAATTTGTTTGTAGCTTTCTGGGCAGGTTTCTTTTGGACAAGACAATAGATGTTCTGCTTTATGTGGATCGTTTGGATGCATATAGAGTGGATAATTTGGACAAACAGATTGTGAAAGCGATTACTGATGGTTTTGGCAAAGATATATGGCATAAATCAATGGTGGTCCTCACACACGCCCAGCTCTCTCCTCCAGACTTATTGAGTTATGAGGAGTTCTTTTCCAGAAGATCAGAATCTCTTTTGAAATGCATCCGGCAAGGAGCTCGGATTAGTAAAACAGATGCTCAAGTAATCTTAAATTATACCGCTCACACTCCCATTTTCTTTTCTTTTTTTAAGGAAAATTTGTTTCCATCATTTACCTGAAGTGAATCTCGTTACGTCGACCAAATAAATTGATAGGCATACAATGCTATAGAATTGTTAGTGTGTCTTCTAGGATTACTTAGCTCAAATATTTCTGATTTCATGCAATGTTTTCCACTAATTATGCAAACGAAAGCAATTCAAGATTTAGCCATCCATTTGTTTGATGACTTGAGATACATTGAGATGTCTGGTTTACTCTCATTTTAGTTCTGTATTTTTTTCATAGAATTATGCCATTCCAGTTGCTTTGGTTGAGAATAGTGGAAGATGTAACAAGAATGAATACGACGAGAAGGTCGGTTTGTTTCCGCTAGAATTCTTTTTTATACTCTCACAATTTTTTCAATGGTTGGAAATTGTTTATATGCATTGTAGATCCTCCCAACCGGTTCTCCTTGGATACCCAATTTGGTTCGTACCATCACCGAAATTACCTTAAATGGAAAAAAGAGTATCCTTATTGATAGGAAGCTGATCGAAGGACCAAATGCAAATGATAAAGGAAAGCTATTCATCCCTGTCATACTAGCATTCCAAGTAAGTGATGCTCCAGCACTTATTATATATAAGCTTACGAAGGACAAAGATATATCAAATAACTGTTAATTTTTTTGTTGGAATGCATCTCTATCTTGGACATAGAGAAACCCCGTCTTATTGGAGTGATCCTTGATTCTCGTTTTCTCCTTGTAACAGTACTTTTTTGTCATCAAAACAATCGAGAAGTGGATCAACAAGGATATCTCCAGAGAGACTAAATCTTCATGGGGGTAGCATAAATTCATACTCTCCAGTCTCCACCCTCCACCTTTCTCTCGAGTTTCATTGTCTCTGTTTTTTCTTGAATCTTGATGTGTCCTTGTTAGTTGTTATTTATTTCTAGTACATCAGTGATGTCCGGCTGCATTTGTATTTCATGTACCTTTGAGTTTCCACAAATTATTCAATTTTGATGATTAGTTTTTGGTTTTTTGAGACGATGATTATACTCCGGGGTATTCTTGATACCTAGAGCATTTGCCATAATATATTTCGAGTCAATTTTATTTGAATTTATGCGTTTGATTGAGTTTCTATCATAGCAGTGGGTCTTGAAACTACCTTTGCAAACTAAATGTGTTCCTCATCAAAGACAACTTATTTTTTTTTGTTTCACAAATATAATAAAACCAAAAGAAGTACAAGAGATACTCCAACCGACTTACAATACAATAAAATATAAGAACTACTACCCAAACATAAAACAATTACAATGACATGATACAAGCCAACCGCTGGTAACCAACAAAATACATCGATTAACCACGAAGAAAAGCGTAAAAGACATTCCATACCGGTACATGAACACAACCATCCTGCGGAAACCACACTGATACATGATCACAATCAACCATCTGAATCCATCGACCACTTTAATCTGCTACACTCCATCCCATCACACCCTTCTTGAATGTCCACACAAAATCTGATACAAGCTAGACGTTCTCATCATCTGAAACCGGTAAGAACCCATCTAGTTTCCTTTCAACCCAGATTCCAGCCTCAAAGACAATAGATTGTGTTTACAGCTGTAAGACGTCATTCATAATTGCCTCTACTCTACCTTGGCTTCATATTTGCCAAAGCTCACCACACGGACATCCTTAAAGGACTTCTCTTTGTCTTAGAAATTAATCCTTTCGAATCCAAGAACATTTCATGATTCCTTTAGGAGTCATTTGACATCACAACTCATCCAGCAGCACCCTCGTCGCCGCTCAAATCTGTGGAAACACCTTCCTTATCAACACAAGAGTCAGGTACAAGCTACAAGTCCCGAAAAAATCGCCATATCTGTTAGTTTAGCTCCACTCGGCCGCAAGCATTTAAATAACGAAATGAAACCCAAGTCTTCATGCCACACACCTCCCAGAATTTAAGAAGACAGCACTTAACAGAAACAGGACTTACACCAATATCCATTCAAAGATCAATATCCAACCAGTTTAAAATCTAACCATAATGCATACATTGAATCCCCTGAGCATAATCGAAATAAACACTGGCTAAGCACTCTGAGACATTATAAATCCCACCCAACATACTCTGAAACCAGCCAAACCCTTTCAAAATGATGAGCTACTCAGCCTTAATGCATCGAAAAACCACCGAAGGATTCAAGAACCAATCCGATAAAGTAAAATTGCAATTAGAAAGTAGCACGAAATCCAAGACCACATCCTAACTTTCACTTCCTCAATAATCCTATCGCTATTAGGTTCGATTCCCCTAAAAATCACTTCATTTCTCAATTTCCAAATTCCCCATACTATACAATGCCACATACTATTCTAAATAACGTTATTCTTCTTGAAAGGATTCAACCCTTGATGATGTTCCAAATGATTTCCAATAAATCCATGACACACCGACGACACACCTAACCAAGAATAACAATTTTTCCACACTAAATTAGCAAACGGACAAGAGAATAATAAGTGATTAACCTCGTCCACCTCTAAATTGCATAGCACGCATGTTAGCTCTTCTTGCACATTCAAAATATTCCTTCTAAATAGATTCCATTTGGTTGGAACTCTATCCATCAAAGCTTTCCACACAAAACAAGAAATCTTACCCGGGACTCCTTTAATCCAAATTAGCTCATTCACCTTATTAATCGGTCCATAAGAATATCGGACCAACCTCACCACACTATATTCAATGCTAGTTGAGAACATACATCCTTCATCTAATTTCCACTTCCACATATCATCCATCTCCTCCGAGAAGTCATACCTATTCACCAAAGATAAAAGGTTAGAAAAACATACTCTTCCCACTCGAATAACGACCTTCTCCATCTCCAAATCCAGCACCACTCCCACTCCCCTTCACGCCACTCTCCCATAGAATTAATTGAACCAATTTTGTCAACTAAAATGCTTACAACCTCGGAAATTTACTAACAAGAGGTTCTTCTCCCACCCAACAATGATGCCAACAAGAAGTATTAACCCCATTTCCCACCACTCTCAACACCCCTCTCTCAAACCACCTATATCCCACAATATCACATACTTTTAAGACCCCCTTCCACCACCCCGACGCCCTACTCTAAGAACCTGACGATTGATCCCTCAGTCCTATCCGCCCCATATTTGGCAATCAGTACCTGCACCCTTAATTGTTTCTTGTCTACTAAAGCTCTCCATCTCCATTTACTTAATAATGCCATATTAAACGCATCTAACTCTCTAATTCCTAACCCTCCCTCTTCTTTACTTTTACATACAATCTCCCATTTAATCCATGCCACTATATTACCATCCACCCTCCTCCCCAAAGGAAATTTCTCTGAAGTTTACAAATGGCTTTAAGTACACAAATAGGTATTCTAAAAAAGGATAGGTAGTAAATGGGAAGGAACTGAGAACGGCTTTGATCAAGACCACACGACCTCCAAGAGATAGATGTTTGCTTTCCCAACTGATCAGTCGATTCCTAACCTTGTCAATCAAAGGTTGCTAAGTAGACGCTTGTCTCGGATTAGCTCCAACAGGTAGTCCTAGGTAATTAATAGGCAGCTTACCTATTTTGCTATGATAAGTATGAGTGATTAAAATTATGAGATGATGATATGATAAGTTATATGGTAGTTGATATGATTTTAATTAGTAGATTAATTTTATTATTTGTTGTAATGATTAAAATATTCTCATTAACTAGTTGAGGGAATTTCAATTTTAATTTTTTGGAATTAAGTTGTAGGAAATAAGTTGAGATTTATGGAGTGAATTTTAAATTTTGCAATAGTACAAAGAATGTGGAAAATATGTCGTTTTGCTATAAAGTTGGAATAAAATTGGATAAATATGATGGGATAAATTTGTGACAAAAAATCAACTAAGCATTGGATTAAATAATTTCTAAAAGTATGCTATCATTATCCACAACTTCAAACATACCCTCCTCGATGTAGGATCTTTGGTGTGTATTATGCATCATAAATTGTAGACATATGTGATTCTTATGTATTTCAAACACGAACTCGGTTTTAAAAAAACACGACCTATATGTGGAAAGTGATTCTCTCGATATTCTGTAAATAAACTTTTTCTAAAACATACCAGTATAAGTCTATAACATACTAGAAAATTAGAAATATATATAGAAAAGAGAACATGTTTATAGATGAACATATTTTGGGCATTTTCCTTTTCAAGGGGTATTTTGGTTCATTTAACAAATTGAGGGGTGGGTGTCATTTTTCTATATCCGATTTGAGAAAACAAGTTATTTTCTGGTCTCCGTTTTTGCTTTTTCTAGTATATATGTAGAGATGATCAATATAATAGTGACTTTTGCATAATAAAATTTGTAATTTAATTCAATTTAAAACTTGATCAATTGAATTTGAGCTAATGCGTCAAGAAGTTTGGAAACTAAAATTCCTCAAAGTTGACTCAAAAATGGAATGTTTTTAAAATTGAGTGTAATCTATCTAAACAAGTAATTTCGGGTTCGTAGGTGGTGCCAATACAATGTTGTCATATTGGGTTAGATCCGGCTAGAAAAGACATTTCCATTCATAGGTCATAATATGAACAATTCCACATGGAGCAAAAGTTATGGACATTTGAAGTTTGGCAAACAAACAACACATTATATTCTAAAGTGCACGTGCACCTCTTGCATCGGTGCACTTATCTCACTCGTGCACCGATGCATGTAAACCTACAGATCGAGTGGTGGTTCACATGCACCTCTTGCACACGATGCACACGTTCCTCTCCTGCATCGATGCACGTATGCCTCTTGCATACGATGCATGTGCACTTCTCTCGCATCGATGCACGTGCACCTCTTCTTGCACTGGGCCATGCTGATTCACTTCTTTAGGTGCTACATTTGGATGAGGTGCACATCCCTGCTTCAATTTGCGGTGCACGAAGAGTGCTTCAATAGGCGGTGCATGCACAATACAATAAAATCTCTTTCTTTACTTTGCAATACAATGGTGGTGCACGTTGCAATAAAATCTCTTTCTTTACAATGCAATAAAATCTCTTTCTTTACTTTGCAATACAATGGTGGTGCATGTTCAATTCATTTATTCTCATTTTATATTTCTCACGTTCTCGTATACAATCCTTGCACATTATTTGTTTTTAGCCATTGATTATATTTATTTGCGAATGTATTTGTAATTTTAATAAAACATTGGTGCACACGCACCATCATCATATACCATTCATGTCCACCCCTCTCAAAATCACGTGCACCGCCATCATAAAACACCATTCACGTGCACCTAAATTTGACAAGTTGGTGCACGTAATTTAAATCAATATGACAATTTCAAAATGGTGGTGCACTTAATTTTAACAAAATCACATATTTTGTCTACCGTTGCACGCGAATCGCAACAGGCTATTATTTGTGACTTTTGATTTTTACGTGCACATTTAAGAAATTTTAAGTTGGTGCACCTAAATTTGACAAGTAGATGCACGTAATATTAAACAATGATCATTTAATGTGGGGTCCTCCTACTTAATCCATTATGTATCAGTTCATTATACATATGTGAGTAAGAATTAAGTAATTCATACACTGATTAAGAGTTTACTAATGTCGGTTGTTACAATTCTTACACAATCCTGTCATAATATACATATCATTTGTATTGTAAAATAACCTAGACTCGTACAACTCCTATGCAGTGGTTCAACTCGCAGCGGAATAGATTCACAATCCCGTCCTCCCACGTCTATGAGTCCCTACAGAAACAATCACACAACATGAGTATAGATAAATAACTATCCCAGTGCAATATCATTAAAAACCTAAACGATAAAACACTATAAACATCAAATGTGATTGTCATGTATCATGCATCATCAAATGCAAATATGTCATGACATGTCTTATTCATCATCCTGTTATAACCAGACCAATATGATATGCATATCTCAGCTCAATATGTCAGTGGAACCTCCTCACATCTTCATATTAGCAGCACATATCATAGTACCGTCCTCACATGTTATAACAGCCAGAGCATATACCCAACCGGCGTATATTTCTCATGCCAAAGCATATGCAGCGTACTATCGTGGCAACAATCTCAGCCAAAGCATATGCCCCACACTGGCATATCTATCATGGCAATGATCACAGCCAAAACATATGCGACATATCTATCGTGGCATCCACCTCATCAATATAAATATCATGAATGTACATGCAAATGATATCACTAATCATATGATACCATGCTCACATCATCATCACAATAATATCATATGCTCGTACGTCAAAAAGTACCTGTTATGCGACACAAAAGATATAAATTAGGCGTCAATGTCTAACCGCCTCGTTGCCCCGTCTCCTGTGATGATGCTACAACAATATGAACAATATACCATTTTACAATAGGCTTCAAAAACAAATTCTACAAAAATCTAATATTTTTCAAAATCTTAACCCTGGCGATCGATCGACATTTTTCCCCGATCGATCGCCAACATGTTCTGTTTCAACGCGATCGATCGCCACTATCTCGCGATCGATCGGCAAAGTGTTCTGTTTCCTCGCGATCGATCGCCCATTTTTCAGCGATCGATCGCCATATGTTTTCACCACCTTCTTTTTGCTCTGTTCTCGGTGATCGATCGCCATAGGGCTCGCGATCAATCGCCGGTGTCCGAAAAATTCAGAACATGGCGATTTTGAGCTTATCTTCATGGTTCTTCTACTACTCAAAAGTTCACATTCAAATATGTTCATGCAATCCCTAGTATCATATAAACATGTTTCTATCATCATAGAACTCAAATGTTTACATTATAACTCAAATCAAAATAAACACCACTAAATTCCATGCTTTAACTTCAATTCCTCTTTTACTACAATAAGCAAGGATACAAAGCACATAAATTTTACCAAGATGATAGGAAGGCACTTCTCCCAACTTTCTATCTTGATTCTCAAGTGCAAATTCAAGAAAAGATGGCAAGAGGAAGCAAGGGTTTGAAGAGGAGTTTGTAGAGATTTTTAGGTGTTTATGGTGTAGTATGTAATTACAAGATGATTTTACCTTTAATATAAGCTTTTCTAACTTAACTCCAAATCATATGAAATGTAACTCACATACACACCCCATTCCAATGCAAATACAAATGCAAATCCCCTCAAATGCATGGTAAATGTAAGGACATATCCAACTATGTGATACATGTCTATGTTAAGGCCATATAGCATATGTCTATGTTGTGAACTCACCTTCTTTAATACCCCTACTATTATGTACTAAATGACCGCAAGACCCCTGCTAATTTGGATAACTACAATAACATCAAAAAAATATTTGGGAAAATATTAAACTACAAAATCAATTTAAAAAAAGTTTATTACATCCGAAAAGCAAAAATTAAAAAATAAATTTGTAATTACCATCTCATTTTACAAAATAAATACTGTATATGCACGCAACGTGTGCAACAAAGTACTAGTTATAATAATAATCATATCGAAATCTATGTAAAAAACGGTGGGCCTAAAATTCCAGTCCAAATCAAGCCCATATAACGACCCAAATTACCAAAGTTCTGTCTCTACTACCATCTCATCCTCCATTTCTGATTGCCCCCGAAACGACAGACCTCGCCATACACGCGCTCAGCCAGCAAAAATGTTGAGGCGGGCTCCACGATTCCTCCTCGATCGAGCTTCCGCAGTGACGATGCGGTGGTGCCGCCCCTTCTCCTCTGATTTACCGGCGGAGGCTTCCAGCGACTCCACGTTTGTTGACGCGTGGAAGAAAGCTGTACCTAACATTGACCCACCAAAGACCCCAAGTGCTTACATGGCTCCGAGACCCCCAGTCCCATCCACGATACCCTCTAAACTAACCGTCAATTTGGTTCTTCCTTATGATTCCATCTTATCTGCTAAAGAGGTACATCGCGAGCACTTAGTTTCGTTCATGGGTGTAGTTTGAAATAGGTGATGGTTAAGTGGCATTACAATTGTTACTGTTGAATGGATATTTGAACTATTTTTGCTGTGATGTGTTGCCAGGGAATGATGGGACTCTGAGTTTTATTTTAGGGTTTTCAGTTGTTCTGATTCACTTGGTAGTTAGTAAATATTGGTTTTCATTATGTTGAGATGTTTAAAGATCACGGATGGAGTATGTGGGAAATGGTTGTATTGATTAGATTCAGCTACTGATATTATGAGGTTATTTTTTTAAAAAAAAAATTTATTAGGGGAGGGGGGAGAAAATTATGAGGTTGTTTATTATTTCAATTCTGTTAATTGAAGCCGGCTAATGTAATTTCAAAACCTGCACGCAATTGTGTGTTATATTGGGAGAATGTCGGGTTCAATATGCATATAAGTAGAATCCGTATGATTTGAAATGTTCTTGTTTTAAGTTTAATGTTTAGATCTTTTTGAAATTTTTTTACCTTTTAAGTCCCTGATCACAGAGGTATAATACTTGATTTATTGGATTTATATGTTACCAAGTTGTTACAAGGAGTTAGTTTAGTTTACTTCGGATTTTAAAATGATTAGCTCATAGATTTGTAGTATCTATAGAATTATGATTAAGCTATTTTGGCAGTTTGAATTGTGTAGCCATCAATAATGTGATGCAATTATTCAGATTTTTCACTTGAAATCTAATATGGTGTGGCTAAATGGAATAGGTATCAAGTGTTTTTCTGTTGTATCTTTTTTTCTTTCAGTAAGAATCATCACATAGGAGCCCCTCTTTCTCTCTTTCATTTTCCCTTATGGTTGTTCTAAGTTAAAGCATGAGACACTAGATTCTATAATTGTCTTGAAAAGTGTGTATGTTTTTATATTTCAGACTGATCAATTAAATAAAACATGTCGTGTTATTGTACTTGTGTTTACTAAAAGCATGAGACACTAGATTCTCTAATTGTCTTGAAAAGTGCGTATGTTTTTATGTCATACTGATCGGTTAAATAAAACATGCCGTGTTATTGTACTTGTGTTTACTAAAAAAGGATGCTTCATAAGTTTTTGCGGGGATAAGTGTATTCTTTCGGATAAAGGAGACTAAGGTACTGATTGGAGCTTCCTAATGATTATTTTTTTCATCCAGTTCGACTTTCAAGATTTACATTTGAATTTCTCAATGTTCAGCTATTTCATCTGTGAAGCGATGATGCTCTTGTCAAGAAGTTTCCCACTTGGGTCTAAGACTCTGGTTGGCAAAATTAGCTTAGGAATAGCTCATCAGTCCTCAGGAGATAAAGTTGTAATTTAAAAGCAATTACTTGTGTGTATTTTTGCTCCGGCTCTAAACCCTCAAGTACTGCCATGCGTTTTGGTTCATGAAAATTTCGGAGAATTTGATATTTGATATAGCTTTTCCTGAAAGATGATCTATGACACTTGACCTTATGGGTTTGTGTATGTGTGTTGGATCATATTAGGTGGATATGGTCATAGTCCCTGCAACTACTGGACAGATGGGTGTTTTGCCCGGTCATGTAGCTACGATCGCTGAGCTGAAACCTGGTCTTTTATCTGTTCATGAGGGTAACGACATAAGCAAATATTTTCTGAGCAGCGGGTTTGCCTTTATCCACGCAAACTCTGTTGCTGATATAATAGCTGTTGAGGCCACGCCTGTGGACCGTATTAATCCAGACTTGGTTCAGAAAGGGCTCACTGAATTCCAACAAAAGTTAAACTCGGCATCAACCGACGACGAGAAAGCTGAAGCCCAAATCGGGGTTGATGTACACAGTGCTCTGAGTGCTGCTCTCACGGGTTAAAGGCTAGTACATAGACATGTTTATTTTATCCGCAATTTTTTTCTCTTTGAGTTGAATCATTTTGTACCCATTCGCAGAGTCTGGTTTTCAGCTTCTTGCTCAAACAAATATCTCTAAATCGTGAGATTGGGTTTCTTGAATAAATTTACGACAAAAGTTGGTTTTAATGCGTTTCTTGAACTTGTGATTTGGTACAAGTTTTATTTTCCCATCCTGCTGCTGAATGTGTTCCAAGTATACTGATTGATTTCGTGTATCAACGCTCTGTTTCTCCACCTTTTGTAACATAAAATTGTGTCGATGTAATGCTTGTTTCCTTTTAAATCTTGTATCACAAGATTTGTACCATCAAGTTCCCATTTTTTTGCATCGAATATAGACCTTCCTCCTGTATGAAAATGGGGAAAGGTTTTTATTTTATCAGGTATTTATTTGCCTTAGTTTTACCTTGGCACACTCATGCCGTTACTATTTTCTTAGTCATTGTTTGGTATGGTCGATAAAATGATTATTGATTCTTACATACCAAACATATACATCAAATATCATATTTTTTTTATCATACTATATAAATAAAATATCAATTTTTTTATGACACATATTACATATCTATCATTCTATTCTGTATGCGTATCAAACTATATGTTAGATCATAACAAATCAATTTTCTCATAAATTTTGCTATCTGTTTTTATACCCAGAGTTAACAGAGAGAAAAACATAGTTCGACTATAGGAGTTCACACAGGAGTTCACACACTGTATAAATCATGAATTAAATACAATTTAAGTGAAAAATAGTAAAATCTACCGATTAATTTATAATATCATTGATTTTTTCGATGCGACGTTTTTCCTTATTAAGATGCTCTTTCGTATACTATATAAATGTATTTTCTTTGTATATGTCTAACTTGTGATATTGTTATAGTTTTCACTTTTTAAAATACTAATCTTTTATTTCTTGTAAATGATGTAGTGTCCAACAATTAGGTCATATTCTTCTCCTGCATCATTGTAATATCCTCTCACAGAAAGGATTTGTACTTTGTAGTGACTCGTTAAATGAAACCACCCCATTTAATTTCCAAAGAGATTTGATTAAAGTTGCGTCTGATAACATAGATATTAATTAATTTGGGATAATACATTAAAGCATCCTTACGATCATTTCCGATTCAGTCCCTAAAGTCGTCGATAATCTGATTTAGTCCTTAAATTTTTAAAATTTTCTCGGCTCAGTCTCCAACGGTAATTTGGTTGTGAGAAACAAATGAAGATGGACTGATTCAGGAATATTTTTAGAACTTTATGGACTAAACCGTCTTGTTTGTTCCCAATTCAGTCCTTAAAGTTTTAAAAATATTTCTGATTCAGTTCCTCTACATTTGCTTATCACGGTCGACTTAACGTCGGGAACTGGATTGAGAACATTTTTAAAATTTTAGGGATTATACTAAACCGGATCATTGATAATCTTAGCTTTCTTAGGAACTGAACCAAAATAGACCCAAATTAGGGATCTTTGTACGTATTTACCCAATTTATTTGGATTATGTTCTCCGGACTACCACCGCTTCACTCTTTATAAAACTCCTACCCCGCCAACGCTACAACCACCGTTCCAAATCCATTATCTTGCAATGATCCCAAAAAATGGAGGTCCCTCTCACTCTCTCTGTTCTTGTTTCCTTGTTTTATTTAAAGCGTTTATTCTAACTCTTCTCTCCACAGTGCAAAGGCTTCATGCAAGAGAAAAATGAATGAAGTTTCAGAAGAACCATCGAAAGCACAACAAATTAACCTCGTCAATCTTCAACGTCAACAGCACTTCGCTTCTCCTAATATTCCCGTCAATGGCGGCCACCAATCACGAGTTCAACAAATCCTCGACACGGCAGCGCCTTTCAAACCCTTTTATTCTACCTCTGGGGTGCTTTCAAACCCTTCACTTCGACACCGCCATTAGACTCAAATGCTGACAAGTACCCTCTCTCCACAGATGTTATAAAACGACAAAACGATAACCAAATCCATCAGATAATCACATCCCATGTAATCACTTTTCAAGTACTTCAACGGGATGGTCTTTATTTTTCTTACTACCGTCTTTTTAGCAATGTAAGAATAATGATGAGGATTTGTTATCTGTAAATAGGAAGAGAATCTGAGGCATGCATTGGGAGGAATGCTGGCGGAGCACCACCGCATCACCCACCACGCGGCTGAGGAGAGAGCGACCAAGAAACTGAGAGAAAGAGAACTGGAACTGCAAGAAAATATGAGCAAAAAGGGAATTGAAAGAGATGGCGTCACATTACAAAGCGGAGACGGAGAAGGTACACGATAGGGTGAAATACTTGGAGAAAGTGACAAAAACTTTGCAGTCCGACTGCGGGATGCAGTGGAAGCTCGTCGGTACGCTGAAACGCCGCAAGATGATGCCGAATCATCGTTTACTGACCCGGATAGAATTCGAGTACTTAAACTCGAGTGCAAAGTGTGCGAGGAGCGGGTGGCGATGGTGATGATTGCTAAATTTTGCGTGTTAAATTAGGATATACGATGGTAAAAATACTGATTATCTTAAATATTCCGAGTAACAATATATTTTCAATCTTTAAAATAAGATACTCTCAAAATTGTGATTTAATTTTTTATGAGTGTTAACTCTTCAGGTCTGAGTTTTAGAGCAAAAATTGCCGTCAAGGATTGACTAAATCGATTATATGAGGATCATATTGTCCTACAGTGATAAATAATGGGTTATATTATTGAAGAGAAATTAAAATTTTAGCACATCTTAAATTCATATTTTTAAAAATAATCTTATCTATTTAAAAATATGAATTTAAAATGGGTTAAAATTTTTAATTTCTCCGTATTAAACCATCACATTTTTCAACTCTGAAATTTTAATAAAATATATTATGGGATTTTTTTGTCACACTTGGCTGTGCGACCAATCCCTTGCTAGTTAACAATCTACTGAAAAATGCAACGTTTCGGAAAGGATATCGGTCGCGGCCGTATCTTTTTTATATTCTAGATTATGTTGACGAAAACTGTGGATTTACATCTATCTTTTCCTCTCTACCCAATGTTTTGAAAACCGGTCCGAACCGGTCGGTTCAACCGGTTTAACCTGCAACCCGTGCTTGATCCGGTTCGGTTGACCCTTCAAAACCACCCTGGTAAAAAACCAGTGGGAACCGGATTAAACCGGTAAAAAACTGGTTCAACCAGTGAACCGATTGACTGGTTGAACCAGTATGTTCCTTCATTTTTCTTTCATTAATAAAATTTAATTCTTTTTTATTTTTTAAAAATTATAAATCAAATTTGTAGAACAAAATATATTATATATAATTTATTGTTATTGAAATGATTACAAAATAATATTTTATGCGTGTTTTTATCAAAAATTTCATATAATTCAATAAATGTTTCTTGTGTATTATATATAAACATGCTTAGTTTCTCGTAAATTATATCATGAATGCCATGAATGCTCCATAATTCAATTAAAATCAAGTAGCTAGGTAATATCATGTTTTCACATAATTTCAGCTAATCATGTATCAAATAATACAGATACATGTCTATGTTACCGATCGCAACATACCTATTTCTTTTAATTCTGATCAACATTTGAACCATTATCTTCCCAAAAGTTCACTACAGATAATCAAATAACACATCATTTCATTACTACTTAAATTCTCTATCAATATTAATTAACCGACTTCGTCTAGTCCAATCCTTATCATGTCATTTGTTCACTTCTTTCTATCAATTTTCAGGTTAAATCAATTCATTTCAGCAGCTTAAAAAAATGGTACATTTTAAATATCAAATTTTGATTAAACTCACAGTAGATTTTTGGACTTCAAAACATGACATTCAACCCAAATGGCAGGCATTATACTTACTCATATACACTTCAGCAATTACACATTCTCATACTCGATAAGATGCACAGACATGCACCTAAGCACTACTTTCTAAACTCTTAACCACAACTTTTCGATCTCGAGCAGGAACAAGGTGCTACAATCGTTTATGAGTAACAACCAACAATTCTAAAAGCATCAAATGCCCCAAAAACTCCATCGGTTATCCCCCAAACAGAGTAAAGTTCGAAACATTGGACACATTGAACTCACATGCAACAAGGTTTTTGGACAAAAGGTAGCAGATTTAGTACCACAAATTTTGAGAATTAGTTACCAAATGGGTACAAATAATCTAGGACAAAAGTCATGAACCATACATAACCAGAACATAGAATGTTAACCTTGACCTATCAAACTCAAAATTTCACCTTTAATTTGTTTGTGACTCGTTCAAAGAATGAAACACCAACTTATACAAAAGCTTAGATGTACAATATTCTAAATAATTTCCATTAGTTAAAGAAAAATCCACATTAAAATTACAACTAACTAAAAATACGCCGTATTAATTAAATTCCAAGATTTCAATTCACTTGACTATCATTTAAAATATCATCATTAACTAAGAACAAGAGGTATTCAGGATAATTTACCACTTTAATTAAAACTAAGTGGATCTCATTTTAGTTTTGTTAATTCCAACTCAATAAGAACAAAATATAAACATGCAGATCCAAGTTTAGCAATTTAGGGAAAAAAAATTTTGCAACTCTTGATAATCGTAAGTAATGAAATAATCGTACCTCAAATACCTCAAATCCAAAACCTAGCAAATATAAGAGACACAATTTTACTATTCTTTGGAAAATTTCCTCTCGTTTGAAGCTTCTGGACCGAAACTAAAGAGATAAAAATGACGTTTCCTTGATTTGCGTGATAGTGACAATGTCTCTTGATATTATTAGAAAATAAAAGAGCTATATGTACAATAAAGATTAGATAGTAAGGCGGTGAATTTGTTTTTAGTTTCCCTTTTCATGTGATTATACCAATTGCCACTTTCCTTTCTAAATAATATATATATATATATATATATATATATATATATATATATATATATATATATATATATAATCTCCTATGAAATGTGTGTGAACACATTCACACATAAATAATAGATATAAAAGACCATTCCCTGGCAGTACAAAATATCGCCCATCATATTTAGTAATTTAATGGACTATGATACTTCCAAAATAGGTGATGATTTGCAAAGTATCAATGATGAGTAAAATTACCTCTCCTTGTGCTCTTTAATGGGCTAAATAACAAGATATAGATCCTGAATGACCTGTTAAGATATGAAATAAGTGTTAGAAGGGTGCCGGAAGATTTTTCCGGCGTGTCCCCTCCGACGCTCAAGTCAGGTGACGGGAATTATCTTTTTAAATCAGTAAGAGTATGTATTGTATCGTGCGTATAGGAAAAAATGCATACCTGAAATCTTGCTTTGGTTTGCTATTTATAGAGTTTACCTCAAGAGCGTGCATCTTGGAGCAGTAAGGCCACGATTCACACGATTCCCGGGATTTAGGGACATGTCTGCCAACTGATAAGGTCACTACTTATTTCCACTCCCTGAAATCTCGGGACGTGCTCGATTAATGTGGACTTGGTCAACATATTCTCAGAGATAAGATGCCTGAAAACTCAGATGGAAGCTTTGAGAATGGGGTCTTCTGGTCTTGAAGTAATAACACTCCCGAAGATAAAATGGTGATCAGGTCGGGAGGTCGGCACAATAGTGTTTCCGAATTAATGTTGAATAATATGTATCTTGAACCAAGTAGGTCGGGAGGTCGGGAGGTTAGAACCAGCGTTGGATGATCTATATTTTAACCCAAGTAGCTCGGGAGGTCGGTCACGTAAATAAGATGAGGTAGCATCATCCTATTGCTGAGTATCATAATCCCTCCTCCCAAGTCGAGTTGACACCAAAGGTCAGAAACTCGTATATTTGACCGAGCATTGAAGTTATAAGGGCGGGAAATAGAAAAATTTTGAATTTCAAATTGTAAACGGTAACATTCCTTTTCCCGAGATTGATCCTGACCCTCTATAACGTTTTCATCCAACGGTCTCTCTTGCGCATACTTTTGCTATAAATACCCTGTCTTTTTCACTCATTTCATCCTTTGTTTTAGTTGCAGAAAGCTCGGACCCGACCTCTTTCTTCTTTTCGCTCGTTCGGTAAGACCTATTATTTATCTTGTTCACTTTCATCTTTAACTCCGAAAAATTTAAGAGATCTCTGTATAATCATTATGTCATCTGATAATGGTTCCACCTCTTCTACCTCGGGTGCTATATATAGGGAAATCGATCGTTATGAATCTTCTGAAGATTCATTTTCCCTCCCAAGTACTTCTTCCCGAAGTGAGGTCGGACACCTCCCTCTTACTGAGGACCCGACCTTAACCACAGTTCAGGTCGGGGAAACAGTAAATTCCCTTGACATAGAATATTCTCCTTGGTATGTCCATTATCGTTCTGGTCTAAACGAGTCGGCTGAAAATACAATCCGTACCTTAAGCCATCTTTCTGATGATTATGATATCATCATTCCTTCTCCTGAGGATCGACCTCACGAGCCCCCCTCTGATTACTACACTTTTTATCTTGATCAGATTGAAGGGGGGCTTCGATTTCCCATCCCTGACTTTTTTTTACAACTTAGTAGATACTATCATCTGAACCTTAGTCAATTTGCCCCAAATGCCTTCCGCCTCCTCTGTTCTTTCGTAGTTCTGTTTCGAGCTTTAGGACTAAGGTTAGACTGCTTCTCCCTCAGTCACTTTATGATTCCTAAAAGGTCCAAGGAAGGACCTATTTACTTCTCTGCTCGCCCAGGGTGTAAATTTTTGAACGGGTATCCCTCTAGCAACAAATATTGGAAAAATTATTACTTTTTTATTAAACCTCCTCGTCCCTTGTCAATGTTCTCCCGTTGGCGTGATCATCTCCCCCACTTACCTTCTCCACCTGATGGGTTTCGACGGAGCCCTTTATTTACCGAGGTGAGGTCGGTGATCGGGCCGAGGTGTTTCAATATCTCTCGCCTTTTATCTGAGGATCTCTTATGTCACTGTGGTCTGAGCTTGGCAGATATACCCTTGAAAGGAAACCTTGGTAGATAAAATAAAACTTATTTCTTCTTATTATATTGCCCTCCCCCTTGTTATGGCATCTAACACGAATGTATATACTTCTCCAGTTGACAGAGTCATGAATGCTTCTATTTTGAAAGCGGCTGCTAAGAAAAAAGAGAAAAACAGTTCAACTACCGTTCTCGAGCCTACTGTTCCTGTTGTCACTATTGCTGTGTCAGGGGAAATTGAAACTGCTGGGACTTCCTTGAAGCGTAAGAAAAAATCTGCCCTTCCAAAGGTGGTTACTGACTTAACTGTGGAAAAGGGGACTTCTGTTACAGAAGTGGAACCTTTAAGGCAAGTCAAACCCCGTACTGAAGTTCCAAGGACTTCGGTCGAGAGATCAATGGAAAGGGCTTTTGAGTCTTACCATGACGGGATGCGCTTGGTCGGTGAAGGTCCCAGTAGTGTAGCTATTTCCTTACTTCGTGACTTAGCCACCCAACCGGATGCTGATTTCATGGCAGACCTGTCTTGGTCTGACCTGGCCAAGAGGACTTGTAGCAGTGCTGCTGAGGTTTATGATACTTCCTCCCTCTACCCGTATATTTACTTATTTATATTTGCTACATTTTGAGTTGGGGTCTTTTATTTTTTATTTAGACCATCCTCCTACTGGGTGAATTCTCCTCCCGAGCCAACAACTTCCGTAGGCAATCCTTGAAGGATTCTAAGACTTTTGAAGCCAATAATGCTGATCTTCAACGTACCTTGAATGACCTTAAAGTTATTCATGAACAAGAAGTAACTAGGTTGAAAGAACAATCAGAAATGTTCAAGGCCCACCTTGAAGAATCTCAAAAGAATGCCAACCTTTACAACAAGGAGTTGGAGGGAACCCGTCGGGCTTTGGAAGCATCTCGGGAGGTCGCCGAAGTTGCCACTCAAGAGATGGAAGCTTTTAAGAAGAAATGGGAAGAAGCAGAGGCAAAAGCTTCCCAATCGAAGGCCAGCTTTCAAGAAGAATTCCTCAAATCCTCTGAATTTACAGATTTATGTGGTGAGAAAGCTTATGGATATCTGGAGATCGGATTCAAAGGGTGTATCTCTCAATTCAAAGAGGCGGGATATCCTCCCGAAGGAACTTCTTCAGATTTCCTGGATTTTGATCGTGCTCTCCAGAACCTTCCCCCTGATGTTTGAAATGTCATTATCTTGTAATGTTCACTGTGGGGATATACAGTGTTTAGATTTTCATATTTTCATTGTAATTATTTGATACAAGTAACTTCTGTTGAATTATGAACATGTTTTCCGCTTGTATCAAATTATAATGTTCAAATTATAAAAATGATTGGTCAACAAACACTATCTGATCATTAATCAAGATCCGCTAAATCCTTTTATTTTAAGAGATCGATCCAGCTAATGATATTCATTCTTTTTATCATTGGAGATCGGACGAACTCGGAAAGTTCTGATCTCAAATATAGCTTTGTAAAGTTTTATTTGCAGTCCTTTTATCTTGGGAGGTCGGATGAGCTCGTAAAGCCCTGACCTTGGGTATAGCTTGTTAAGCTTTACCGAGACTCGTAAAGTCTTTTTCTCTTTGGAGATCGGATAAGCTCGTGAAGCTCGGCCCTAAAATATAGCTTGTAAAGCTTCACTGAGACTCGTAGAGTCTTTTTCTCTTTGCGGTCGGATGAGCTAGTGAAGCTCGGACCTAAAATATAGCTTGTAAAGCTTTATTGAGACTCGTAAAGTCTTTTTCACTTTGGAGGTCGGATGAGCTCGTGAAGCTTGGACCTAGGATATAACTTGTAAAGCTTTATTAAGACTCGTAAAGTCTTTCTTTTTGGATGTCGGATGAGCTCGTGAAACTCGGACCTGGGATATAGCTTGTAAAGCTTTATTGAGACTCGTAAAGTCTTTTTCTCTTTGGAGGTCGGATGAACTCGTGAAGCTCGGACCTAGGATATAGCTTGTAAAGCTTTATTAAGACTCGTAAAGTCTTTCTTTTTGGATGTCGGATGAGCTCGTGAAGCTCGGACCTGGGATATAGCTTGTAAAGCTTTATTGAGACTCGTAAAGTCTTTTTCTCTTTGGAGGTCGGATGAGCTCGTGAAGCTCGGACCTGGGACATAGCTTGTAAAGCTTTATTGAGACTTGTAAAGTCTTTTTCTCTTTGGAGGTCGGATGAGCTCGTGAAGCTCGGACCTAGGATATAGCTTGTAAAGCTTTATTGAGACTCGTAGTCTTTTTCTCTTTAGAGGTCGGATGAGCTCGTGAAGCTTGGACCTAGGATATAGCTTGTAAAGCTTTATTAAGACTCGTAAAGTCTTTCTTTTTTGAGGTCAGATGAGCTCGTGAAGCTTGGACCTAGGATATAGCTTAAAAAGCTATATTAAGACTCGTAACTTTGAAGAAAATACTTCATTTTTCTTGTATTATCAAAATAAGAGCAGGAATTTATTACATCATAAAAAGAAAAGAACAAACAACACTAAGCATAGTATTTACGAAGGTGATAAGCATTCCATGGCCTCTTTAGCACTCTTCCCTCCATGTCTTCCAGATAATAAGCACCCGCACTCAATTTCTCAATCACCTTGTAAGGACCTTCCCATCTTGGATCTAATTTCCTGATTTCCACATCCTGCACTTTCTTTAAAACCAAGTCCCCCACTTGAAAACTCCTTTGGACGACCCGTCGATTATAAGCCCTGGTTACCCGACCCTTGTAAGCTTCCATTCGGAGAGCAGCTGCTTCCCTTGCTTCTTCTATAAGATCAAGGTCAATAGACCTTTTTTCAGTATTTGAGTCATCATAATGGATTATTCTGCATGACTGAGCTCCAATTTCTACTGGAAGGACCGCTTCGTTTCCGTATACCAAGCTGAAAGGAGTTTCGCCGGTTCCTGTCCTGGAAGTGGTTCTGTAAGACCATAAAACACTGGGGAGTTCTTCCACCCAATTTCCCCTAGCTCTTCCCAATCTTGTTTTGAGAGACTGCACCAAAGATCTGTTGGTAACTTCCACTTGGCCATTACTTTGAGGGTAAGCCACTGAAGTGAAGGCTTGTTGTATTTTCATCTCCTCGCACCATGCTTTCACCAATGAGCCTTGAAATTGCCTCCCATTGTCGGAGATTAACTTTCTTGGTACCCCAAACCTGCAAACAATATTTTGCCATAGAAAATCTAATATTTTCTGCTCTGTAATCTTAGCGACAGCTTCCGCCTCTACCCACTTAGAGAAATAATCGACAGCTACAATTAGGAATTTCTTTTGGGCTATTGCTAAGGGGAAAGGACCAACGATGTCAATGCCCCATTGATCGAAAAGGACATGCAGCTACAATTGCTTTCATCAGAGCAGCAGGTTGGAGTTGAAGCCGGGCATGTCGTTGACAACTATCACATGTTCTGACAAGAGTTGCAGCATCTTTTTGAATAGTTGGCCAGAAATAACCAGCCAGGACGACCTTCCGGGCTAGCGATAATGACCCGAGATGATTGCCACAACAACCCTCATGAATTTCTTTAAGTACGTAATCCGAATCCTTTGGACCCAAGCATCTGAGTAGAGGTCGGGAGAAAGACCTCTTATATAAGATTCCTTCTAGGAGCAAGAAACGTAAACATCTTTGCTTTAACCTGTACGCCTTTTTAGGATCATTTGGAATGGTACCCTTTTGTAGGAAATTCAAAATATCAGCTCTCCAATCTTCTTCCTCTAACTCAGGAGATTGAGAAATGGAGAAAGGACTTAACTCGACCTGTGATATGATTTCCCGATCTTTCCATCGGTATAATGAGCTTGCCATTTTAGCTAAGCTATCCGCCTTGTCATTTTCTGCTCTAGGAATTTGCTCAAAAATTGTTTCTACAAAGAAATCTTTAGCCTTCTCAATTGTCCGAGCGTATTCGACAAGTTTTTCATTTTTTATGTCGTAAACACCATTCATTTGTTGAGCCACCAACTGGGAGTCAGAGAAAATATGGATCCTAGTAGCTCCCACATTTCTAGCTGCTCGCATGCCTGCCAAAACAGCTTCATATTCTGCTTCATTATTTGAAGCTCGGAATTCCAACCTAACTGCTATTTTGATCTCGTCTCCTCGGGGAGATATTAAGATTACTCCCACCCCACTGCCTTCCTTAGAGGAGGATCCATCCACATAGATCTTCCAAACCTCTCCCTGCTCGGGCCTTGTGGTTTCAACAATAAAGTCAGCCAAAGCTTGAGCTTTAATGGCTACTCGAGGTTCATAACTTATGTCATACTCTCCTAGCTCAGTTGTCCATTTCACGAGTCGTCCTGATACTTCAGCTCGATTTAATATTCTTCCCAACGGGCTGTTAGTTAATACTGATATTGGATGTGAAAGGAAATATGGTCTTAATCGTCGAGCTGTCATTACCAATATTAGAGCTAACTTTTCAATCTCCATATATCGTATCTCTGGTCCCTTCAATGCATGAGATGTGTAATATATGGGTTGTTGGATAGTATCTTCTTGCCTGATAAGCACCGAGCTTACAGCTTCCTCTGTTGCTGACAAATAAACAAATAAACGTTCTCCTATCTTCGGCTTGGTTAAGATCGGGAGCTCGGCCAAATATTTCTTGAGGTCTTCGAATGCAGCTCCGCATCTTTCATCCCATTCAAACTTTTTGGCCCTCCGAAGGACTTGAAAAAATGGCAAACTCCGATGAGCTGATCTCGATATAAAACGAGAAAGAGCCACAATTCGACCTGTCAATCTTTGTACTTCTTGTAGATTTTTAGGAGGTAACATGGATTGCACAGGATTAGCTTCAATTCCCCTTTGTGTTACGATATAACCCAGAAACTTCCCACTTTTCACCCCAAAGAGGCATTTTTGGGGATTTAGCTTCAAATTGAACGATCGTAACGTTGAGAATGTCTCTGTGAGATCTGGAATGAGGTCATCCCCCAACTTTGATTTTACTAAAATATCATCCACATAGACCTCTATGTTTCTTCCTATTTGTGCTGTAAATACCTTATCCATGAGTCTTTGATACGTAGCTCCCGCATTTTTCAATCCAAAAGGCATTACTACGTAGCAAAACGTTCCATCTGAGGTAATGAAACTTACTTTATCTTGATCCTCTCGGGCCAATGGGATCTGATGATATCCCTGGTAGGCATCCATGAAGCATAAGTATTGATGTCCCGCCGTAGAGTCTACCAATTGATCTATTCGTGGTAGAGGATAACAATCCTTAGGGCATGCCTTGTTAAGATCCCTAAAATCGACACACATTCTCCATTTTCCTGAACTCTTGGGCACCAGGACTACATTTGATAACCAAGTTGGGAATTGTACTTCACGGATATGTTCTGCTTGGAGTAATTCTTCTACCTCTTTTCTAATTAGCTTATCCTTCTCTGTGCCGAAGTGCCTCTTCTTTTGCTTTACAGGTTTCGCACCAGTAAGGATGTTAAGGCGATGCTGCATAATCGTAGGATTTATACCCCCGACCTCCTGAGCTGACCAGGCGAATACATCCTCCTGAGATTTTAGGAACGTAATTAACCTTAAGCGGATCTCCTCGCTTAGGCTTTTAGCGATCTTAACCATTTTTAGTGGAGAACTAAGCTCCACTAAATCTGGTTCTTCATCCGGGCTGTCGGGAATTAACATTTTCGGACTTTGCTCTGGGAGCTTTCCTCCTGCTATTGTACTAACCTGGCATTTTGATCTCTTGCTCTCCTCTTTTACCTCACTCAAATAGCAATTTCGAGCAGTCTTTTGATCTCCTTGTAATACGCCTACCTCCATACCAGATGGAAATTTTAATTTCTGGTGATAGGTAGAAGAAATAGCTCGAAAATCCTTCATGGCAGGTCGGCCAATTATACCATTATATGAAGAGGGAGCATCCACTATGGTGAAGTCAATCATTTTTGTAACTCTTCTGGAATCATTCCCCATTGACAAGGGGAGGGTTATTTGACCCATAGGCTTAATAGCGTGCCCTGTGAACCCGTAGAGAGGTGTCATGATTGGTTCAAAGCGGAAACCTTCTATTTGCATCTGATCCAAAGTTTCTTTGAACAACACATTGACTGAGCTTCCAGTATCAACAAATATCCGAGCTATGTCATAATTTGCGATGGTAACTGTGACTACCAAGGCGTCGGTGTGTGGTGCAACAACTCCTCTTAAATCACTGGGTCCAAAAGATATTACCGGGTCAGATTTGAGACTGACCTCCTGTACTATCTCGGAACAATCTAATCTCCTTCCATGCATTTTGCGGGCTCGACCGGAATCTCCATCTGTTGCTCCTCCCGAAATCATATGTATAATTCCTCGAGTTGGATTATTGTGCTCCTGCTCCCTTCTTCCTTTTTCACTTCTTTTTGGTGAAATTTCCCAACCTCGACGATGGGGTTGGTTATTTCGCCGAGCTTCTCGTTTATCATCTTCCCAGCCTTGATTTCTTCCTCTTCTGTTTGGAATGTAAGGTTCTGGCCTTGTGGTTAATATTGCTTTAATCTGGGGGTCCCCTTGAATGATCCTCTCGACCTCTTCCTCCAACCTTTGACACTCATTGGTCAAATGTCCATACTCCCTATGAAATCTGCAATATTTTTCCGAGGGAGGTAAGCGAGGCCCTTTTTCTGCCTTCTTCGGTCTTTCTAGTCTCCTTTTTTCATCGCAATACTCCATAGCCTTTTCTAAACTCATTGTCAAAGGAGTGCGAGTTAAAAGCTGTCCTCTAACTCTGCCATGATCATCACTCCTTTCAAAGAGTCTCTTCTTTCCTGATTCCATCTTCTCTCTCCTCATCTCTGGCTTCATTTCCACCCTTCTTTGTTTCTGCGCATCCTCCAGGTTAACATATTTTTCGGCTCGGCTGAGGAGATCATCATAACTCCTAGGAGGTTTTTTGACCAATGATTTAAAAAACTCCCCCGCCTTCAATCCCTGAGTGAATGCATTGATGAGGACATCCGCTGTGGCAGTAGGTACCTCCAATGCTATACCATTAAATCTTTGCACAAATTCTCTCAGGGACTCTTGCTCCTGCTGCTTGGTAGTGAAAAGATTCAAAGAGGTCTTTTGATACCTCTTACTGCTAGCGAATTGGTTCAGGAAAACAGAGCTGAAGTCTTCAAAATTACGAATGGTATTTGGCTTGAGAAAGTTAAACCATTGCTGAGCCGACCTTACGAGTGTTGTTAAAAAGACTCGGCATTTAACCCCATCCGAATACCGATGTAATAACGCAGCATTTTCAAACCTCCCGAGATGTTCCTCGGGATCAGTGCTCCCATCATACTCTCCCACCATAGGCTGTCGGAAGTTCGGAGGAAGATCTTCTCTTAAGATCGGAGGGGAAAAAGGGCTTTCTCGTCGGGATGTAGATATTCTTCTCCCCTTTGTTGTCCCAATCTTCGTATCTCCTCCCATACCATTTCCATTTGATTTGGTATCATAGGTTCAACCATCGGTTGATCAGCAGTTAACTGCTCTGGTTCCCCTTGCTGATTTCCCGAATTCATAGGAGGAGGTTGGCAGGGTAGATTATTACGACAGGGCGGTATTTGGTTTCCCCTCACCGCCATATCCACCGTCTGAGCAATGTACTGAGCCAATTGCTCCAAAGTAAGATCTCCCACCCTCCTATTTACCGTAGGCATCTGATCTCCTGATTCTGGTACAGTATTTCAAGATTCTCCGATAATTCCGGGGGATTTCTCCCCTCATATGCTCTCTTCTCCCGCGTCCTCTTCTTCCTATTGCCATATCCACGCCTTAGCTCGAACGTTTCCCACAGACGGCGCCAATTGATACTTCCAAAAGAGGTGATGATTTGCAAAGTATCAATGATGAGTAAAATTACCTCTCCTTGTGCTCTTTAATGGGCTAAATAACAAGATATAGATCCTGAATGACCTGTTAAGATATGAAATAAGTGTTAGAAGGGTGCCGGAAGATTTTTCCGGCGTGTCCCCTCTGACGCTCAAGTCAGGTGACGGGAATTATCTTTTTAAATCAGTAAGAGTATGTATTGTATCGTGCGTATAGGAAAAAATGCATACCTGAAATCTTGCTTTGGTTTGCTATTTATAGAGTTTACCTCAAGAGCGTGCATCTTGGAGCAGTAAGGCCACGATTCACACGATTCCCGGGATTTAGGGACATGTCTGCCAACTGATAAGGTCACTACTTATTTCCACTCCCTGAAATCTCGGGACGTGCTCGATTAATGTGGACTTGGTCAACATATTCTCAGAGATAAGATGCCTGAAAACTCAGATGGAAGCTTTGAGAATGGGGTCTTCTGGTCTTGAAGTTATAACACTCCCGAAGATAAAATGGTGATCAGGTCGGGAGGTCGGCACAATAGTGTTTCCGAATTAATGTTGAATAATATGTATCTTGAACCAAGTAGGTCGGGAGGTCGGGAGGTTAGAACCAGCGTTGGATGATCTATATTGTAACCCAAGTAGCTCGGGAGGTCGGTCACGTAAATAAGATGAGGTAGCATCATCCTATTGCTGAGTATCAGACTATTTGAACATTTATTTATTGGGTGTGACATTTTTAATTAGTTCACTTCTTGATTTCTTGATTTCCAAGTCTGATTATACATAAATCAATCTAATAGGACATTTACATTTGATCCAAATTAATTATTAATTAATTTATGATTTATATTTAATTAACATTAATGGCTTGCACCACCTATGATCCCGTGAATTCGTTGTCTTCTGCATCCTACTTGACTTCTACTTTAGGTCATGAAACTCAAGATCGTAATGCGGGTGCGAATGAATTGAGCGAAGAATCTTGGATGAGGAGGAGAGATGACATTGTAACTAGGTTACTTTTGGCTCCGGTGAAGTATAATGCAAGTGGCATTTATGGTGTTTTCTAGGGTAGTCTCAATTCAGGGAGAAAATGAAGATGGG
>CAJQUN010000024.1:4215616-4297689 GCA_907163345.1 Haberlea rhodopensis | reverse complement strand
CAAAAAATTTAAAATTTTGAGCTCATAAGTAATGAACACATGCTTAGAATCACTAGCCCATGATGAAACCTAATTGATATCATGCATGCTTTTGAACATAGGTGAATTGTTAACCTTGGAACACTTTGAACTCTAATGCAAGTTTACTTTAACTTAGTAGTTGAATATTTTGAGCACATTATTGTCATGGCTTGTGAAGTGTGCATAGCTTAGTGAAGATTGTGTAAACTTTGTGATAGTCTTAAGAAGTCTCTAATACATGCTAGAACTTAACTACATGCTCTTTGAGGCGTATGTCTAGACTACTTGCAAACATGAAAGTGATATAGGCAATCTTTGATGCGTTTGAGCCTTTCAAGCCTACCATGTAAACAAAATCAATCTCTAGTACCCTTTTTGAGCCTTAATGTAAAAGAATGGGAGTATGCTAAGCATACTCAAGACCCCCCATTCAACATTCCCTGACTAGCTTATCATCCTTCCCTAATGAGCCTAAATGTGATTTTAATCCATACCTTTTAAGGGAGTATGATGTATTTCATTCAAATGCACTTGGGAATCATTGAAGTATATTGTGAGCTTAATTGTCAAAAGAATGGAATGCATGAAAGAAAAAGGAATGCCTTGAGAAAATAGATAAAAATATGACTCCAAGGGGAGCCAAGGCACTAAAGAAGAAAAATGTTGAAATAAACCTTGAAAAAAATGAACAAGGTTTGAAAATTCATACAAGAAGAGAAGCTTTTAGTGTGCATTTCATCATACTCTCTTGTTTGAATATCCTTACCCTTTCTTTCATAAGCCAATACCTAGGCCAAGCTACAAGCTAATAAAGACCTACTTGATTTATGTTTGCAAAGTAGCTAAGATAGTGGAGAAGAGTGTGCAAGTGAGCTTATACTTGTGTTAGTGTATGACTTGAACTATTGTGGATTTACATATTTTGGAACTATAATTTGTACACAACACTTGTTTATGACCACACACACACGTTCACTATTTTGTTGAGTATGAAATGTATAGGGATTGAAATTGTTCCACTGTTAATTTTTCACCAGCCTTTCATTACTATGCATGTTTATAATTGTTGAGGCATAAAAGTGAGGACAAGTTAGTTTGTTTTGATGCTATGAGCCAAGCAAAAAGATTTTAGTTTTGTCTGATTTACTCGAGGTCGAGTAAAGTTTAAGTATGGGGGTGTTTGATGTGACTAGAAATAGACACATCTATTGCGCTAATTATCTACGATTTGGTATATTTTGATGGATAAATTGATACATATGCTACCTAATCGTATATTTGTGTAATGTAGGGAAACGTGAAGAAATCAAGCTAAAATGATGAAAGAAGCAATAAAGTTGAAGAAAAGAGGAAAAAACCGGAATCAAAGACACATGTTGCTCCTTTCTCCTCAAATTTCTATGTATTCCAGCCAAGTTTTGGGAATGTGGTCCATATAAAAGTTGTAGAACTTTGAGTTATCTTCGCGTGGACAGCTGACTCGTCGAATTCGGAGTTCGTATGTGAAAGTTATGGCCAAAATACAAACTCGCCAGAAAAATGATGGACAGGCGTAATTACGCCATTCACAGGCGTAATTACGCCAACGCTACGGCATGTCTAGGCGTAGCTACGCCATTATACGCGTAATTACGCCTGAAGACTTTTGGAAAATTAAAAAACTTGATTTCTTTCCTTCCCACATGGATTCTAACCTACTCCATCAGCCTCCCAATACATATATACTCGAAATTCAGACCTTTTAACCATCTAGATAGTTAAGGTAGAGTAGTTTAGGATAGTTTTATAATTTTTTCTCTCAATTTTGTTGAAGAACGCTACGAAGATCGAAGCGAAGGCGGGATTGACACCTCGACGAGCGGAGATTGAATTAGTTTTCTTTCCCTTGTTTTATTTATTGCTTTATCTTAGATTATGTCTAGCTAGTTCTAATTCTTGGTTGAGGAAGACAAATCCTTGGATTTATTTATCTTGGGGAGATTCTTACGCTTTAATTATCAATTTTATTGAGTATCAAGAGTTTTTCTGATTTTATTGATATGATTGTTGTGTTTGTTTATTGGATTGACAACCTAATAACTTGCATGAAATCTAACGCTAAATTAGATATCAAATACGGAATCGTTTGATCCCTCTAATTTACGAAGCAACTAAGATTAATTAAATTCCGCTTGTGAGTTTGTTAAATTCTTAGGAAGAACACTTGACTAGATTAAACATAGACGCTTGGATTATGTTGTTTAGCTTCATCGATCTCACTAGTTCATATGCTATCATCAATTTAAATCTTAATCGCTTGTATTTTGATTGATTGTTTGATAAGGGTTAAACTAGAACGCTTGGGCTACTTAACTACACGTAAGGTGAGATAGGACTTTGATTATTGGATTAAACGTCCAACGATGAATATTCATATGAAAAATTGAGTCTTTTGTGAATCGATGAAATAGATGATAATTCCAAGGAAGAGTCGACCGATACCAAGAATAACTTCCGTTACTTTAATCTTTAGTTTTAATTTTAATTAGTATAATTCATTCACAACCCCATCTTTTATTCTTTTGATTTTGATTTTCATTAACACAAGAATTCACACCTCCTCGTGGGATCGATCCCTACTCACGCTACTACATTATTGTTATCAATCTTGAGGATTGAGTGGGGTTAATTTGGGCGTACACGATAAACGCACACCACCCCCCCCCCTCTAAACACTCCGGACCGATCCTAACAAGTGGTATCAGAGCAGGTCATCTTAATCAGCTAAATCACTCGAGCTGATGGCATCATTCAACAAAATCCCTATGTTCTCAAAAGAAGACTATGATGACTGGAGAATCAGAATGCAAGCTCATCTAGCAGCTCAGGATGACGATATGTGGTTCGTCATCACTGATGGACCAATGAAGATTCTAAAAATAAATACAACAGTCGCCATTACTGGTGGAGAACCACAAATGGTAGAAAAGGACAGATCCCTCTGGATGAATGAGGAAAGAAAGAAAGCAAATCTCGATAATGTGGCCAAAGACATCTTGTTCAAGACATTGGACAAGAACATGTTCAGCAAAATCAAAATGTGCTCTACTGCCAAAGAAATTTGGGAGAAGATAGCACAGCTATGTGAAGGCAACGACCAGACCAAAGAAAACAAGTTAACTGTTGCTCTTCAAAGATTTGAGAGCATAAAGATGAAAAGTGGAGAAACTCTAAATGAGTTTGATGAAAGAGTCACTGGCATCATAAATGAACTGAATGGTCTGGGGAAGGAATATTCTAACAGAGAGATCACTCTGAAAGTTATGAGAGCTCTGCCAAAGGAATGGGATGTTAAGACCATTGCCATGAGGGAATCAAAAGATCTTAACAAGGTTGAACTTCATGATCTGTTTACAGATCTTAAGGCCTATGAGTTTGAACTGATAAGCAGAGGTGAAGCAGAGCCATTCATCTCTCAACCAAACAAGGCCCTGGCAGCCATTCCAGACCAGATCGCTTCAACATCAGACCGATCTGCTGAACAGATAAGTAACGATGCTATGTCATTATTTATCAAGAAATTCGGTAAATTTATGTCTAATAATAAGAGGAACTTCAAACCCTCTCATCATTATAAATCAAGAAAAGATGATACTGTTAACGATCAGGCTTGCTACAATTGTGGTAAGACCAGACATTTTATTGCAGATTGCACCAGACCGAAGAAAGAAGAACGGAAAGAGAAGCATCGTGATGATAGGAAGAAGAAGCACTACAAAGACCGCAAGAATCATGGAAAATCCCAAAAAGTCCTAGTAGCTGAAGAAGGAAACAACAAATGGGCTCAGACAGACTCAGACTCGGAAAGCTCTGAATATTCTTCTAGCGAAAGCGAAGAAGATATTCAATGTCTTATGGCAGACGAAGAGATGAGTCAGACAGACGAGGTATATGATCTTGACTCAAATGAATTTACACGAGAAGAGCTCATGTCCGCACTGCAAGACATGGCTAATGATTATAGGATCTTAGCTGAATCATTTGAGAAGAATAAAGCTAAAGTCAGTGATCAAATGGATGAGCACAACAAACCAAGCTGCTCTGAGCAGGGTGAGTGCAACAATCTCCAGATCGAGCTGAATAAGCTGAAAATCTCTTATGATCAGCTCCATGAAGAAAATAAGATAATTAGCACACAAAATGCTAAGCTCTCTCATATATTCAAAACATGGACAAAATCCAGAACATCCTTGGAAGAATTACAAGAGGTTCAAAGAAACGTCGGTGATTTCACCGGCATAGGCTTTGACACCAAAGAATGCACCAAAGATGAATCTGAGCTGTTGCTGGTAAAGAACCAAGTCAAACAAATGACATTTGTTAAATCCAGCACAGTATATGAGACTGAAGCACCTAAGATTCAAACAGGAGTCTCTTACGTGAATCAAAATCTGAGAAAAGGAATTGGTTATGTTGACCAAACCAAAGAAAAGGCACCAGCAAGATTTGCGTCTATCGGACCAAATCCAAAGGTGCAAGATCGAAGGCAAGGAAGACAATACAATTACTATAATTCAAAACCGATTCAACGAAGATATAGACTACCATATGAGAATCAAAGGTTTTCACAGCGCACACATTATCACACACAACATCAAAACAGACCAGCACACAGCACACCTTACACACACAAGCCATTGAAGCTGATACAAATGTGGGTTCCCAAATGGCTAATCCGTTCTGGACCCAAATAGGATTGGGTACCAACAATAATTATATTTGATGACAGGTACCGAAGAAACTCGCATCAGACTGGTATTTGGACAGTGGGTGTTCCCGTCACATGACTGGAAACATCGAGCTGCTGTCTGAAGTCACAGAATGTACTGGACCCAAGATCATCTTCGGAGATAACTCAAAGGGTAAGACCGTGGGCAAGGGTAAGATTGTCCATGGTAACATTATTATCAATGATGTGCTGATAGTTGAAAATCTGTGCTATAATCTGATCAGTATAAGTCAACTTTGTGATAATGGTTATGCTGTAGAATTTCACAAACACACTTGCACTGTTAAATCATCGGACGGTATAACCATGCTCGTAGGAATCAGGAATGGAAATACATATAAGATTAACTGGAATCATGCTCAACCTGATAATCCTACTTGTTTCATCGCTAACAATGATAATAAACATTGGCTGTGGCATAAGCGTTTGAATCATATAAACTTTAAGACCATTTCCAGCCTGTGTAAACATGATTTAGTTATCGGTCTGCCCAAGATCGATTTTGCTAAGGATAAGATCTGCGAAGCTTGCCAAATGGGCAAACAGATCAGATCATCCTTCAAAAACAAGAATGCCAAATCCTCCTCCCGCTGTTTAGAATTATTGCATATGGACTTGTTTGGTCCTATACCAATAACAAGTTTAGGGGGAATGCGGTATACTCTTGTTGTTATTGATGATTACTCACGCTTTACATGGACTATATTTTTGAGCAGTAAAGATCAGACCGGTCCGAAGTTGATCAAGCTGCTGAAACGCACTCAGAACGAGAAATCATCCAGCATAGACAGGATTCGTAGTGACAAAGGCACTGAGTTTTCAAATCAGAATCTTGAATCCTTTCTAGAAGATCATGGAATCAAGCATGAGTTTTCAGCCGCTCGAACTCCTCAACAGAATGGAGTTGCAGAACGAAGAAACAGAACGCTCAAGGAAGCAGCTAGAACAATGCTTGCTGATTCTGGAATTTCGCAAAAGTTCTGGGCAGAAGCTGTAAACACTGCTTGCTACACTCAAAATCGGTCCATGATCAACAAGAAGCTGAACCTTACCCCATATGAAATATGGACTGGTAACAGACCATCTATTTCTCACTTTCATATTTTTGGCTGCAAATGCTTCGTTCACAACAATGGTAAGAATCATCTTACAGCATTTGAAGCTAAGTCAGATAATGGAATATTTTTAGGATATTCATCAACTAGCAAAGCTTATCGAATTTTTAATAATCGAACCTTAACTGTAGAAGAATCTGTTCATGTAGTTTTTGATGAATCGTTATGTGTTGAGGGCAACAAAGAATCAATTCAAAATCAGATGGAAAATATCCATCTCGAAGCTCACAGTGATGATGAGATTGTAGCTAACAGGTCAAGAGACAATCCACCAGAACCAGAAGTACCAGACAGACCGGTTCAAGCCATTGAAGCTTCTTCAGATCGAGCTGATCCGGACAATCTTCACTCAAATGTTAAAGCAGATGCTGATCATGCTGCTACTCATCCGACCGGACCAGACAATCCAGAGTCAAGCTATCGATGGACTAAGAAGCATCCACCCAATCTAGTAATTGGTAGTCCCTCTGCACCGATCAGAACCAGAGGACAGATGATGGATGAATTCACACATGCTGCTTTCATCTCTACTCTGGAACCTAAGAAAATCGATGAAGCTCTAACTGATTTCAACTGGATTAAGGCCATGCAAGAAGAGCTGAATCAATTCGAACAAAATCAAGTTTGGAGTCTAATCCCCAGACCAAGCGATCTGCCTGTCATTGGAACCAGATGGGTTTTCAGAAATAAGCTGGACGCAGATGGAACTGTGGTTAGAAACAAAGCCAGACTGGTGGCACAAGGATTCAGACAAGTAGAAGGAATCGACTTCGATGAATCATTTGCACCAGTCGCCAGACTTGAAGCCATCCGGATCTTTCTTGCATATGCTGTCTTTAAAGACTTCAAAGTGTATCAGATGGACGTTAAGAGCGCTTTTCTTAATGGAAAGCTTCAGGAAGAAGTCTACATTGAGCAACCACCTGGATTTCAAGATCATTTGCATCCCAATCATGTGTATCTACTGAATAAAGCAGTGTATGGTCTGAAACAAGCTCCAAGAGCCTGGTATGACACTCTATCTCAATTTCTGCTGAACCATGATTTCCAGATCGGCTCAGTAGATAAAACTCTCTTTAAATTTATTAAGGGGGAACATACCCTATTAGTTCAGATTTACGTTGATGACATAATCTTTGGGTCAACTAACCCCAAATTGTGCGAGAAATTTTCTAAGTTAATGCAGGGACAGTTTGAGATGAGCATGATGGGAGAACTTTCATTCTTTTTGGGTCTCCAAGTAAAACAGCTCAACAATGGTATTTTCATCAATCAGACCAAGTATACCAAAGAGCTCCTCAAGAGATTTGGAATGGAAACATGCTCAACTGCATCAACTCCTATGAGTCCAACAATCAAGTTAGACAAAGATGAAGGGGGAACAGCAGTTGAAGTAACCATGTATAGAGGACTAATCGGATCGCTATTGTATCTTACAGCGAGCCGGCCTGATATTATGTTCTCAGTCTGTATGTGCGCCAGATTTCAGTCAGAACCAAAGCAATTACATTTTATTGCTGCCAAGCGTATTCTGAAATACTTAAAAGGATCTCAGAACGTTGGTCTTTGGTACTCCAAAGATTCAAACTTCAGCTTGATCGGATATTCAGACGCAGACTATGCTGGGTGTAAGATTAAGCACCAGTGGAACATGTCAATTTCTAGGTGAAAGATTGATCACTTGGTTCAGCAAAAAGCAGACATCAATTGCCACATCCACAGCTGAAGCAGAGTATCTAGCCGCTGGAAGCTGTTGCGCTCAAATGCTCTGGATTCAACACCAGCTCAAAGACTATGGCATCCAAGCTGTTGACTCTCCGATATTTTGCGACAACACAAGTGCAATCGCTATAACGTATAATCCAGTTTTGCACTCTCGAACAAAGCACATTGATATACGCCATCACTTTATTCGAGATCATGTTGGCAAAAAGGAAATTCGGATCGAGCACATCTCAACAGAGCAGCAAGCAGCAGACATCTTCACCAAACCGCTCCCAGAGGCTAAGTTTAATTATTTTCGTCAAATTCTTGGATTAATTGACTTATCTTAATAGTTTAGATATTTTCTTACATTCGCACTTAAAGATTTTTGTTACCATAGATTGATAATACAATGTTCAGAAAGACACAGACCGGTCCGAATTTTCAGACCGATCTATGTCAATCTGATGTTATCCCATGATCTGTTTGGTCAATCCATCTTTTGTACAAAAACAGCCCGGACTGATCGCATTTTAACCGCCTTAACTATATGTTATCCTGACCGTTTATTTTTGAATTTCTTTTCATCAGTCATCGAGATAAAGACACGTGTCTTCTCTCTCCTATTTAGCGGGCTGAACATTTCAGTTTATTTCACTTTTTACAAATTACCGCTATCTGTTTTCTTACTCTCTCACTCTCCTAAATCTTCGCATTCGTTTGATTTCATTCCAATGGCTACCATCACTCATAACTCCCTCTCCGTTGAGTTTAATGATATTTACAGGGCAGAAGATGCAGAGATGGTGTCCATCTTCAGAGCGTTGGAATCTTCTGGTCTGAGAAACTTTCTGGAATGCGGCACCGTTGTTTATGAATCAGAAATCCGCAAACTATTCGACAATGCCGTCTCCCAGAAGACATCCATATCTACTACTGTCAATGGCAAATCTTTTGAGATCTCGCCGATGACGCTGGCCAAAACCTTTGGCCTCCCCAATTCCGGACTGACGGAATTTGGACAGATTCCTCAGGCGTCACTCTCAGATCTTCAAGGGAAGATATCTATTCTTGGCCACCGCCTGCAACCATCGTTTAAGAAGAAGGAAATGCTCTTTCATTTCCAGGTGCTGTGCGAGATAGTGGGTAAGCCTCTGTTGGGCAAAGCAGGAAGTTTTGACGCTGTGACCGCAGAGAAGTTCAGGGCTATGGCGGCTATTGTATCCGGACAGAAGATGAACTGGTCCGTGATTCTGTTTGGAGTTCTGATGGAAACAGTGATTGCATCGAAACAAGCTGTATGCTTTGCTGTTCCTCTCAGCAAGCTACTGGAGTCTTTGGACATCGAGCTGGGAAAGCAGTCCGCTCTCAGCCCCTTCAAGATTCTAAACTCCAAAGGACTTGCATTGCTGAAGTCCAAGAGTGCTCCGCCTACTCCTGCTACTCTGGCTGCAGTCAAGATTGAGAAGGGCGAAGAACAAGCTGTTGCGCGCAAACCTCGCGTCAAGCGCAAACTGACCATCCAGACTGATTCGGAAGAAACTCAGTCTGCTCCCTCGCCACCAACCAAGCCACTTCCCAAAAAGCCAAGAACCCAGATTACCAAGCCCAGCAAACCATTACCCTTGAAAGTCTTACCCATATTGCCTCCAACTAAAGCCACCCCTGCACCCCAACCTTCCATCCAACCTTCACAGGCTTCAACCCTTGCACCCAAAGTCACTATCCGAGTCCCTCTGCCATTCCCAAGGTCAAAGGAATAGTTATCACTGAGTTGGGAGATTATACCCAATCCGGGATCAAGTCCCCCTCCTCCACCGGCAAGGGAAAAGCCATTCTCTCCGAACCCCTCTCCTCTAAACCCAAATCTGCAGCGCAGACAGCCATCGACATTGCTATGGAGGATGTTGATGAGAAGGTGAAGGCACTCATTGTGGTCTTTGATGAATATGTCCAGTACCGGACTATCAACCACATTGAGTTATTCTTCGGTAAGCTGAGCAGACTGAAGAAGATGGAAGAGGAAGTTCTGAAAGGAACAGAGACTGATGATGTTCGGCTTGCCGTGCAGCGCAAAGAGCTATTTACGGCTAATCAAAGATTCTGTATAGCCACTCTGCTCCTAGCTGCTAAGAAAGAGAATTTTGATCCGACTGCTCCAACTGCCAGAGATGATGGGGCTGTTATTGCTCAACTCGAGATGGATGTTCATGCTCTTCACTTAGCTGTCCATTTTCAACGACAGAAGCTCAGTGTATCCACTCCCACAACCAGCCCGGATCATCCCTCTGCAAGCAAGACTATGGCAGAACCTTTCGTTGAGGTTATTCCTTCTGTTGCAGCAGATCAGACTGCAGAGCAAATACCAGATCAACCTGCCGAGCAAGTACCAGATCAGACTGCAGAGCCACTACCAGACTAGACAGCGGAGCAGCCATTGCCTAATGCTCCGTCTGTGCCCGATGATGAACCATTGAATGTATTGTTGGACTCTCCAACAACCTCCATTCCTTTGGGGTCCTCAGCCTCCCGTGCTCAAATCAGTCCATCAGTAGAACTGGCAACAGTTGGCGCTTCAGAATTCGTCGATCCGGATCTGGTGGTGTCCACCGTTGTTGCAGCTCTCCAGATTGAAGAGCCTTCCAGACCCAGCACTCCTCCAGTCCAATCAGATGAAGATATGGCCTTTATTCAAACATTTTCTTCGGATCTAGTCACTTTGATCCGGTCTGCAAGTCACCAAGTCGCTGTATCTTCACTTGTCCCGGTTGCTGAAGACGATGAACAGGCTTTGTCCTCATCAGATCGCTCTCCCAGCCAACAATCTGATGCACCTCCATTTCTGGCAAGGACTATTCAGCACCTCTCTGACAACTGCCTGTCACTCTCTCAACGCGTTCTCGAAGTTCATCAAGGTCAGAGGCTTACAGCTTTGGACTTTGATTCATTCAAAGAGAAGATGACTGCCAGTATCGGAAGCCTTCAGCGCGGCATAAACGATCTGTTTCCTCAACAAGCCTCTTATAAGAACAGTCTGAGAAAAGAGCAGATCGAACTAGCCACTGAAGTCAGAGCATCTGTTGCCAATTCCCTCCGCGCTCAAGACGTTCGTCTTGACGCTATCAGCACGCGGCTAGCACAAGTTGTTGACTTTCTTCAAGAGATTGTTGCTGACAAAAAGGGGGAAAAGAAGAAAGACTTCAGGCCGCCTCCGTCTCAGTCTTCTAGAAAATAATATTTTCAGACTGTCTGTATTTAGGATTTTTTGGTGATCAATAAAATCCTCTTTCGATTAAGTCCGTGTTCATTTATTTTAAACTACAATATAAGGCTTAATAATAAAGGTTTAATCGATCCAACTTAATGATGTTCATTTATTTTGAACAAGAAAGAGTAATCGATCCGAAAGTTTTCGCTTCAGAGTTCTCATCAGACTGGTTAAAAAGACTTAGAAGCTAGGTTTTGTCATCATCAAAAAGGGGGAATTTGTTAGTCCCGGATCTTATCGATGAGATTTTAAAGATGACAAAACATATCAGACCGGATCGAGAGAAATCAGACTGACCAGAACGATCGCCCAAAACAGATCAAGCTGATAAGATGACAAAGCATATCAGACCGGATCGAGGGTAATCAGACTGACCAGATCGATAGCTCAACAACAGAACAAGCTGATAAGTCACATTACTTATCAGACCGGACCGATGAATATCAGACTGCCTCAACCAAAGCTTCAGATCGATCTCTATCTTTATCAGATCAGAGCAGCTTAGGATACATACAGAATGGCTCCTCAGTCCGAATCATTAACGGCTATTTATTGTAGCATTTAATGTTGTAATTAATGCTACAAAGGACCAAAGACTGAAGATTGCCATAATAGGTAAGAAGACAAAGAAGAGCTTACCTGACAGTCGCCGAAAGTATGAACCAGAACGGCAATTCCTGAAGAAGAAGACTGAAGCCTACTCAGAGTTTAAGCAGAGTCAAAGTTGCACATTAAGGAAAATAATGTCGTTGGTACCTTCAACTATAAAAGGATGCAACAAAAGGAACTTACGGACTCTTGCTACTGACTCTCGCTGATCAATTGAAAAACGCACAAGAAAGCAAAAACAGCACAAGCTTACAAGTTCAGAAGCTCTCGAGCTGAAATCATTCTCAAGCACGTTTACTTTGTAACATTTGATCATTTAGGCTCACTGTGCGCATCTTGTGTTTTCTGTGTTGAAAATAGAAGTGAGAAACATATTGTAACTGTCAGACAGAGTGTGTCTGAGCAGATTGAGTGACTAGGAGTTTCAGATTGGTAGTGAGGTAAATCCAGTCTGAATCAGGTTTGTACAACAGGATTGTATAAATCAAAGTCTTCTAGTATAAACCTTCCTTAATTGGAAGAAGGGGAGACGTAGAAGGATTACACCACCTTCGAACTTCCAGAAACATATCCTGTGTATCTTATTTCTGCACTCGTTCTTTCTCACTAGCCATCGAGCCGTTCTTACATACAAGAACAGACCGTTCCGCACTTATATTTTCAGTGGTCTGTTTTGTACAAGAATTGATTAAGAAACAGATTTCTTTCACTAATCCGAAAGAAATCACGAAGGATTAATTTTTAGAAGGAGTATTCATTCACCCCCCCCCCCCCCTCTAAACACTCCGGACCGATCCTAACACTCACACTTAACAATTCCCATGCTTTCTTTTGGATGGAACATGGTTATTCCCAATTGGCAAGAGTGATCTTAAAACCAATTTATATCTTCGAAAATACAATAGAATCTAAAATGTCGCTGGGCTTAATTTGACAAAAAGAAAATAATATAGTTTAAAAGCTTAAGGCAAGTGCCAATATCATAATAATTAAGTTGGTTTATTTCCATCAGGATCTTTGTTTTAATAAACTAAATGAGTTTTATTGCTTGGTGATTGAGTGATTCTATTTTTTGTTCTTTGTCTCAACCGTTGTTCTTTGTCTTCGCTTTTCAAGAATAATATTGTTGTTCTTCGTGATTTCTTGAAGCGTGACTTACTCTATGTGTTCTTTGATGGTAAACTAATGCCAGAACCGATGGAAATTTGCACTAGGTAAATTTCATTTCCATGCTGTTATTTTATTTATTTTCCTTAGGGAATACCATTAAATTTCTTTGATTTTCCGAGGGAGACCTACTTTCTTGTAGTGAGACCTACTTGCAGGGAACCAAATAAGTTTGTTGTTGTTTGTCACAAGTATATTGTGTTGTGCGGGCTATATGCCTTGCAATGGCCGCTGTGGTTAGAGTCGTTACCCCAAATTTTGCCTCACTGTCATTTATTCTCTGTTTTTTACATGATTATTAAATGTTCTTGATGGGCAATGTTAAACTGCTATTTCTGTTAATTGCACAACTTGTTAACTAGGGTGCATTCTCACAAGGAATGAATTATGGTTACTCTCAGGTACCTTCTATCGTATTCCTGAATGATGTGATTATGTGATCAATGATTTAGGTTGAAGGGATATTTATGAATGATGATTTGATCTCATGATGATCTTATATTGTTTGTTATTTTGTTTATCTTGTTTATTTATTTGATGCGATTTTTGATGCTTGCTTCAGTGCAATTTGTACTGGTTGCTTATTGTTTCGTTCCTATTGACAGCTATTATTGGTGATATTACTCTTGCTGGTGGGATCAGATAAGTGTCATTTTTACACTTATATTTGCATATATTTCTTGCGATTTTTATAGTGATTCTTGGAAGATTTTATACTTTTGGTTGTGTTTTGTTGTATTTCCAGGAATCCAGTAGAAGTGCAAGAAATACTGGAAAAACCCCCGTTTTATGGACTAGGAGGTGGAACTATGACAGTACGAGGCAACCCGTGGGAAAAGATGTCAAAATGACTTAAAAAATCGATAAAAGCTTCAGGCGATCGATCGCCTATTTCGAAGAGATCGATCGCCTGAAGCCAGTGAGCTCGTGGAATTTTTCAAGCGATAGGCGATCGATCGCAACAAATCAGGCGATCGATCGCCTTGGGGCAGAACATATAGGCGATCGATCGCATATCTTGAGAGACCGATCGCCGAGGAGAAAAAGCTGAAGGCGATCGATCGCCTATTTTGAAGAAATCGATCGCGTGCAGAGTTCCAGAATTAAAAACTTCCTTAATTAAGTTTTGGGGCTATTTTTGGTACCAGATTCTTTGGGCTCGGGAGGAGACATATAAAAAGAGGTTTTTAGGTCATTAGAAGGGTTCTTTCACCTCTGGATAGGCAGCCACCCTTTGGAAGAGAAGATTCATTCAAGACGATTCAAGGAACGCAGCTAGAGACGGGAGCAACGGATCGACGCACTATTCAACATCGAGTGTTTACTAGTATTTCTGAACTTTTGTTTAGTTTTATTTTCGAATTCCAATGTTTATAATGTTGTTAGATATTATAAAACGTTGTTTTTTGGTTAATATGCTAGGCTAAGTTTGTTATCGAGACAAGGGGATCTTGTGTATGGACCCACAGTTTTAATTCTAGTTTTTGATTGAATTTTTGTTATTTTTGAGTTTATGTTATGCTGTTAATGCTTTTGAAGAATTAGCTACTCTTTGAATGTTGTTAGTTTGCAATTGAGATCGAGAGATGATTTTGTAAAACGGAACCAATAACATAAACCGTGGATTTCAGACCGAGATCGAGAGATGACGTCAAATACATGAGTGATAGCTATAGATATCTAGTAATCGAAGGCTAAGGGTTTTCATAGAACGTATGCAACATTGAATTGTTAAATAAGTGAACGAGAGTTACTTACTGCAATTCAGTGTTAGGTTTAATATAGCTCGAGAGAGTATATTGGATATAATCGGAAAACTTGTCACCTTAGATGCATTAATTTTAATTAGAACTAGTAGGTAAATTGTGGGGGATTACTCAAGTGAACCGAAGTCTCGATATTTATCTCTACTGTTTATTATCTTAATTCTCTGTGGTGCGTTGAATATTGGATTATAATTATTTTTATTACGGTGTATACGATTTCATTACTGTTCTTCCTTCGTTGTGTTGAATTTTGCAGGGAGTTGTCTTTGTAGTGCATGCTACGAAGTGACAGACCTATATTAGAGCCACTCGACTTAGAGATTGAACGAACTTGCAGAAGACTTCGAAAAGAAACAAGAGAGATGGCTGAGAACAATCGAGGGAATGGTGAACAACATAATGATGAAGTGCCAATTATAAGGTACATGATGGACTATGCACAACCATCTTTTCAAGGCACCATGTCCAGCATCACAAGACCAAGGATTCAGGCTAATAACTTCGAGATCAAGCCTGCCATAATTCAGATGATTCAACACTCTGTGCAATTCGGAGGATCGCCTGCTGATGATCCTAATGCTCATATCTCCAACTTTTTGGAGATCTGCGACACGTTCAAGCACAATGGCGTCACTGACGACGCCATCAGGTTACGTCTCTTTCCCTTTTCTTTGAATGACAAAGCTAAGGGCTGGTTGAATTCATTGCCTGCAGGGTCGATCACTACTTGGGAGGGGATGGTTCAAGCCTTCCTATCAAGATACTTTCCCCCTTCCAAGACAGCTAAGATGCGCAATGATATCACCACATTCATGCAACATGATCCGGAAACTCTATATGAAGCTTGGGAGCGCTTCAAGGATTTACTTCGAAGATGCCCACATCATGGCCTTCCGATTTGGCTTCAGGTACAAACATTTTACAATGGTTTATTTTCTGCTAATAGATCCATGATTGATGCAGCAGCAGGAGGTACGATTATGAGAAAGTCACCTGAAGAAGCTTACACACTTTTGGAAGAGATGGCATCCAACAGTTACCAGTGGCAGTCCGAAAGGAATGTGCCTAAAAGACCGATTGGGATGCATCAAATTGATGAGGTGACATCTATACAAGCTCAGTTGGAGGCATTGCATAAGAAAATGGATAGCTTGAGCATGACAGCGATGCAAGCTCAAGTAGTCATATGTGAATTATATGGAGGCAACCATCAGAGTACAGAATGCCAAGCAGGTAATCCTTTTGTGCAATCTACTGAAAATGCTAACTTTGTAGGAAACAGGCCACAACAAGGTAACTCTTACTCCAACAATTATAACCAACCGTGGAGGAATCATCCAAACTTCTCTTGGTCTAACCAAAAGAATGTTTTGAATCCACAACCTCCACCGGGTTATCAATCAAAGCCGAGTATGGAAGAGTTGATGACCAAGTTTATTACATCAACGGAGAATAGAATGCAGAACCAGGATGCATCAATAAAGAACTTGGAGACTCAAGTGGGACAGTTGGCGAATATTTTGTCAGGAAGAATGCAAGGGACCTTACCTAGCGATACCGAGAAAAATCCAAAGGAGCAAGTAAAGGCTATATCATTGAGAAGTGGTAAGCAGACTGGATCACCCACTGAGGAGAAAGAGGAAGTTGAGGAAGTACAAATAGAGGAAAGTGAACAGACTGAAGCAGACGTTGAAGCTAAAGGTAAGTCTTCTATCAAGACACCCATCACACCACCAATGCAGGTACAAATCCCACCTCCTTTTCCCGCTGCATTAAAAAGAGCTAAGGTAGATGCAAGTTTTGCAAAATTTCTTGAAATTTTTAAGAAATTACATATCAATATACCATTTGCTGATGCTTTACTTCAAATGCCTAGTTATGCTAAGTTTTTGAAGGAAATTTTATCGAATAAGCGGAATTAGGAGAGCATGAGACGGTAAGTTTAATAGAGGAGTGTTCAGCGATTGTGCAAAACAAATTGCCTCCTAAGTTAAAAGATCCAGGGAGTTTCTCTATACCCTGCACCATTGGCTCTATTTCATTTACTAAATCTTTGTGTGATTTGGGTGCGAGTATTAATTTAATGCCACTGTCAATTTTCAGGAAGTTGGGATTAGGCGAGCCTAAACCCACTACAGTGTCACTTCAACTGGCGGATAGATCTATCACCTACCCACGAGGACTCATCGAGGATGTACTTGTCAAGGTGGATAAATTCATTTTCCCGGTGGATTTTCTCGTGTTAGATATGGAAGAAGATGCTGAAATGCCCTTGATCTTGGGAAGACCATTCTTGGCCACTGGCAAAGCACTCATAGATGTGCATCAAGGGAAGTTGATCCTCCGTGTAGGGGAGGATCGAGTTACTTTTAATGTTTTTAAAGCTATGAAACACCCTCATGACGAGCATATGTGTTTTAGTATTGACCATGTTGATGTGTTATCTGACATGATATTTCGAACAGAATGCAAGGATGTAGTGGAAGCTTATCTCACTAATGATGAGGACATGCTTGAGAATGAAGAAGAACAAGAGATAGTTGCTCAGATGCGAGCTAACCCTCCTTACATTAGACGTCAAAGCAATAATTTAGGAGAGTTGGGAGAAAGGGACATCAAGCCACAGAAATCTTCAATTGAAGAACCACCCAATCTTGAACTCAAGACACTACCAACTCACCTCAAGTATGTTTATTTGGGTAATAGTAATTCTCTACCAGTAATTGTGTCTTCATCTTTGACAGGTATTGACGAAGAGAAGCTCCTTAGGATTTTGAGGGAGCACAAGCAAGCCTTTGCATGGAAAGTGGCGGACATAAAAGGAATAAGCCCATCGATGTGCATGCATAAAATTCTGATGGAAGACACTTACAAGCCGTTGGTGCAACCACAACGCCGTTTGAATCCAAAGATGCAAGAAGTAGTCAAGGCGGAAGTGATTAAGCTACTCGATGCAGGTATTATCCTATCTCAGATAGTGCATGGGTGAGTCCGGTGCAATGTGTACCAAAGAAGGGAGGTATGATTGTTATTACTAATGAAAAGAATGAATTAATACCTACTAGGACAGTCACTGGTTGGAGAGTCTGTATTGACTATAGAAAACTTAATGAAGCTACACGTAAGGATCACTTCCCCCTCCCCTTCATTGATCAAATGATAGAGAGACTAGCTGGGTATGATTATTATTGCTTCCTAGATGGGTATTCGGGATATAATCAGATAGCAATTGCACCTGAGGACCAAGAGAAGACCACCTTCACTTGTCCTTATGGTACATTTGCATTTAGGAGAATGCCTTTTGGGTTATGTAATGCACCGGCTACGTTTCAACGATGCATGATGTCGATATTCCATGACATGGTAGGAATGTTTTTAGAAGTATTCATGGATGATTTTTCTGTGTTTGGAAATTCATTTGATGCATGTCTGCATAATCTTGATCTCGTATTGACAAGGTGTGAGGAGAACAGCTTAGTACTAAACTGGGAGAAGTGTCACTTCATGGTAAAAGAAGGAATAGTCTTGGGCCATAAAATATCCCAAAAGGGTATTGAAGTGGATCGAGCAAAGGTACAAGTGATACAGGAACTACCTCCACCAGTATCAGTGAAGGGAATTCGCAGTTTCTTAGGCCATGCTGGGTTCTATAGACGATTTATAAAGGATTTTTCTCAAATTTCAAAACCTTTATCTCACTTGTTGACTAAAGAAGCACCATTTGATTTTAATGCTGATTGCTTGCAGGCATTTGAGACACTAAAGGAGAGATTGGTCACAGCACCTATTTTGATAGCACCTGACTGGGATATACCATTTGAGTTGATGTGTGATGCAAGTGACACAGCTGTCGGCGCAGTATTGGGACAAAGAAGGAATAAGGTATTTCACACTATTTACTATGCTAGTAGAACGTTAAATGAGGCACAACAGAACTATGCCACCACTGAGAAAGAACTTCTAGCAGTAGTATTTGCCTTCGATAAATTTCACTCTTATCTTTGTCTATCAAAAGTCATTGTGTACATCCTATTATTTCTTCCTGTTCACTACATTGAGGACAATGTATTACTTAAGTTTGGGGGGGTAATTGGTTAACTATGATATGATATGTGGAGATGGGAATTTTGTTTTTGCTTTTGTTTAAGGAGTGAATGGTGTTTGTGCTGAGTTGAATTTGTTTAATTGTGCGTTTGAACATGTCTACTGCTGTGGAATCTTTGATTTTAGCATAATATTGATGAGTCCGATGAAGAGCCTGAAAAATTGTTTTTAGTGTAATTGGATTAAAAGTAGTGACTCCATGCTATGATGATATTAGTTTACTCTACTTATGACTTGAATCTTGATGATTGTAAACATGTTGTGAATATTTTGAGTCGAGTTGACATGTTGAAAATGAGGAATAATTTGAGCACATTGAGTCATAAACTTGTTGATTACTTTTGAAGTAGTGATGATAGGTGTGAACTTGATGACATGTCTTGAGCATCTTAGAGTAATCATAGAACTTATTTGATGATGGCACTTTGAGGCGAAATTTTTATAATTATGAACTAGACTTGGATATGATTTAGGCGATCTTTGTAACGTTTGAGCCTTTCAAGCCTACCTTATTTACATCTTTCCCTAGTGTCCAACTTTGAGCTTGATTGAATAAGAATGGAAATTAGCCACCATTCGACATTTGTTGATAAACTCATTATACCTACCTTGTTTAGCCAAAAAAAATAAAAAATTTTGAAAAAAAAAAAATCTTATCCTCACCCAAGGGAGTATAATGAATTTCATTAGATGCACATAGATGTTTATAGTTGATGAGCTTATTGTGAAAAGAGCTTGTGAATGAGAAAAAGAAAAGGATAGACAAAGATCCTTGAAAAAAAATAAAAAAAATAAAAAAAAAATAAACATATAAGACCCAAAGTGGCCAAGGCTATAAAAGAAAAAGAAGAGAAGCTCGATGTGTGCGAAACAATTGAATTGTAAAAGATTATACTCTCTTCTTTGCGCTTATCCTATCTTTTCTTTGTACCCGACACCAAAAGGCCTAACATTATAAGCTTTAAAAGTCCTTTTGATCCAAGTCTAGGAATTGATTACATTAGTGGAGAAGTGCTTGAAAACTAGGTTTATGAGATTCTCGATGAAAAATCTTGATTGTTATTGATTAACACTGTTTTGATCTATGATAATTGTATGATACTTGGGATTGACAACAGCACACACACACGTTCCGAATTTGAAACTGTTATTTGACTTAAAGAGAAAACACTTTGTGTCCAACAATTTGAAGGATTCTTTGTTGTAGTATGAGTAAAAGTCTGAGATAAACATACGAGCACGAAATGATCCATGTCACTTATCTGTTGTGAATTCACTGTTTTTGATTTTATTCTTGCTCGAGGACGATCAAGAGCTAAGTTTGGGGGAGTTGATAAGTGTCATTTTTACACTTATATTTGCATATATTTCTTGCGATTTTTATAGTGATTCTTGGAAGATTTTATACTTTTGGTTGTGTTTTGTTGTATTTCCAGGAATCCAGCAGAAGTGCAAGAAATACTGGAAAAACCCCGTTTTATGGACTAGGAGGTGGAACTATGACAGTACGAGGCAACCCGTGGGAAAAGATGTCAAAATGACTTAAAAAATCGATAAAAGACTCAGGCGATCGATCGCCTATTTCGAAGAGATCGATCGCCTGAAGCCAGTGAGCTCGTGGAATTTTTCAAGCGATAGGCGATCGATGGCAACAAATCAGGCGATCGATCGCCTTGGGGCAGAACATATAGGCGATCGATCGCCTATCTTGAGAGACCGATCGCCGAGGAGAAAAAGCTGAAGGCGATCGATTGCCTATTTTGAAGAAATCGATCGCGTGCAGAGTTCCAGAATTAAAAACTTCCTTAATTAAGTTTTGGGACTATTTTTGGTACCAGATTCTTTGGGCTCGGGAGGAGACATATAAAAAGAGGTTTTTAGGTCATTAGAAGGGTTCTTTCACCTCTGGATAGGCAGCCACCCTTTGGAAGAGAAGATTCATTCAAGATGATTCAAGGAACGCAGCTAGAGACGGGAACAACGGATCGACGCACGATTCAACATCGAGTGTTTACTAGTATTTCTGAACTTTTGTTTAGTTTTATTTTCGAATTCCAATTTTATAATGTTGTTAGATATTATAAAACGTTGTTTTTCCGTTAATATGCTAGGCTAAGTTTGTTATCGAGACAAGGGGATCTTGTGTATGAACCCACAGTTTTAATTCTAGTTTTTGATTGAGTTTTTGTTATTTTTGAGTTTATGTTATGCTGTTAATGCTTTTGAAGAATTAGCTACTCTTTGAATGTTGTTAGTTTGCAATTGAGATCGAGAGATGATTTTGTAAAACGGAACCAATAACATAAACCGTGGATTTCAGACCGAGATCGAGAGATGACGTCAAATACACGAGTGATAGCTATATATATCTAGTAATCGAAGGCTAAGGGTTTTCATAGAACGTATGCAACATTGAATTGTTAAATAAGTGAACGAGAGTTACTTACTGCAATTCAGTGTTAGGTTTAATATAGCTCGAGAGAGTATATTGGATATAATCGGAAAACTTGTCACCTTAGATGCATTAATTTTAATTAGAACTAGTAGGTAAATTGTGGGGGATTACTCAAGTGAACCGAAGTCTCGATATTTATCTCTACTGTTTATTATCTTAATTCTCTGTGGTGCGTTGAATATTGGAGTTGATAAAATTAGTCCATCTTTCAACCAATTTCGTAGGTTAAATATAGAAAACTAGTTAAATTTGGTAATTACTACTAGTCCTCGTGGGTTCGACAATCCTTACTTCTAGATCATTATACTAAAACTTGAAACCGTGCACTTGCGGTAGAATCGCTCGAAATAACTGTTTAAAATAAAAGCGATCAGGATCCCAAAGCTTGAAAAGAGTCGAATGGAGCAAGAATATCTAGATAGTATGTGTGAACTACTTGGTAGATGTCCAAGATGATGACTTTGATAGTTTGTGCGAACTACTTGAAACGATTGCAATAACTTTGATAATTGTACTAACTTTTATTCAACTTTATTTTAATTTTACTAGTTTTTTGTCATTTATGCTTTAACATTGGATATAATTTTGTGACAGGTTTCATGATTTTAAGTTAATACAGATTTTTGCTTTTAATTTGTTTTTATATGTATAAGCTCGAAAAACGAAGGAAAAAAACAGCTTTTAGGTTATTGTGTTGCAATTAAGTGTAGTGTGTTTGAAATATATATAGTACACTTTTGTTTTCATGACGGTAGTTTAAAGCGTTATGTAGGTGGGTGTTTCAATATGTATGTATGTTATAGTGACGCTTTAAAGCGACGTGAATATGGTCTTTTCGTGACTATTTCAAGCATCACTATCTACATTACTATTGAAACACTCACCTACGCGACGCCTCAAGCAAGCATCACTAAACGTAAAAGTGTCACTATAACCACATTTCGCGACGCTTTTTAGTGTCACTAAAGTCGATTTTTCTACTAGTGCCGCGTGATCAAAGTTATTGTGTGCATTTATGGTGAATAGCAGGTGCAAATTTTTCGTGCACATTCTCGTCGGGCCATGATCGTGGCAGTTCACGTACCCCTAGCAGGATGATACAATTGTTATTATTATTTTTGTTATTACAATTATTTATTATTATTACAAACACGTAATGTACCTCGAAGCAGAACAACTCATTCCGAAGATGTGTACCCCGAGCCTTATTATTATTATTATCATTATTATTATTATTCGTGTACATTTATTCAAAAGTAATATCAATGTTAGATCATGCCCTTAGATCATGCCAATATTAGTCAAGCCAATGTCAGATCATGACAGGTTTAGATCATGTCAGTGTTAGATCAGGCGAAGTTAGATCATGCAAATGTTAGGCCATCCTAATGCTAGATAATGCCCAGTTTAGACCATTCCCATATTAGGTCATGCCAATGTTAGATCAAGCAAAGATTACATCATGAATAGGTTAGATCATGCCCATATTAGATCAGGCGATGGTTAGATCATACCATGTTCTGTCATAACAGTGTTTGATCATGCCAAAGTTAGATCATGCCAAATTTAGGTCATGCAAAGATTAAGTCATGCCAATGTTAGGTCATACACAGATTAGCTCATGCCAATTTATGACAAGATTTAAAAATGTCACGACGTAACATTGGCTTGATCTAACATTGACCTGACCTAACCTTGGCATGACCAAATCTGGACATGCACTAACCTTGGCATAACCTAATCTGGGCTTGATTTAACATTGGCATGATCTAACATTGGCATGACCTAATATTGAGATCATGTCAGTATTAGATCAGGCGAGAGTTAGATCATGCAACTGATAGGCAATCCTAAGCTAGATAATGCCCATTTTAGATCGTGCCCATATTAGGTCATGCCAAAGTTAGATCAAGCAAGCTTACATCATGACAAGTTTAGATCATGCCCATATTAGATCAGGCGAGGATTAGATCATACCATGTTCTGTCATTCCATTTTTTGATCATGACAAGGTTAGATCTTGCCAAGATTAGGTCATGCCAAGGTTAGGTCATACCCAGATTAGGTCATGCCAATGTTATGACATGATTTAAATATGTCACGATGTAACATTGGCTTGATCTAACATTGGCCTGATCTAACCTTGGCATGGCCAAATCTGGGCATGACCTAACCTTGGCATAACCTAATCTGGGCATGACTTAACCTTGGCATGATCTAACTTTGGCATCATCTAACATTGGCATGACCTAATATTGGAATGATCTAACATTGTCATAATCTAACACTGACAAGGCCTAACATTAGCATGATCTGACCCTCGCCTGATATAAAACTGACATGGTCTAAATCTGTCATGATCTAACCTGGGCGACCTAACCTTGGCATGACCTAATCTGGGCATTATCAAATCTTGGCTTGATCTAACATGGAGTTTTTATGCTTTTTATCCTAAGTTAAATATATTGACAAATTTACAATAAATGCATTGAATGATGAGCAGCCCAAATTAAATGAAAATTAATTGTAATGGCAGAAAAACTTCAATTGTTAATACTGGATCAATAGCATTATTAAATTAAAAGAAAAATTATAATTACATATGCTTATTTATTTATTTTATCAGATTACCTATTACTAATTGAATGGCCAAATTGAATGATTAAAATCAAAAACTTAATTATGAATTTAAATATATAATTAATCAGAAATGTTGGGCAACTCAAATGGGGATTTAATTAATTATTGAATTGTGAAATGTCATTTGACTATTAAAAGGATAAACATTTGAATGCTAAATTTGATTACATTTAATGATTATTAGAATTTTAACACGATAAGTATTAAGTTTTATATTACAGTAAAAGATTAATCATTGCTTTGAATTCTCTGGTCATTATTTGTACTTTGTAGTATATTAAGAAGTTCAATTTCAAATTTGAGGAAATAAATTCAGGAGAAAATGACTATAAACCATAAATATCCAAATCTAATGCAGATATTTAAGGATATGTTCAAACTATTTTGGTTCAAGCACAGCTGAAAGATCCCATCTCTCTTGCGCGTTTGCTTGCTTTCTTACATGCATTTGCAGAGTAAACAACATGTGCTGAAAAATACACATCCTAACATCAGGGGCAAGGCTGCTGAAGTTGTTAGCATTATTGTGCAGAATAATCCAAAGAGTCAGCAGTTAGCCATGGAAGCTAATGGTCTCCAACCTCTTCTGTTGTGTTTTAATTCAGATCCGGATATTTATTAATTTGATGCATATACTTATTCTTAAGATTGGAGACAAAAGTGTAGAAATATAATAAATTTGCCTCTAAATTTAGTTGGAGTGGTTTGTTGACATGGAACAACATTATGTCTTGACAGCCTTAATATTGTTATACAATATTACAAAAATCTTCTAATCTCACACTTAACAATTCCCATGCTTTCTTTTGGATGGAACATGGTGATTCCCAATTGGCAAGAGTGATCTTAAAACCAATTTACATCTTCGAAAATACAATACAATCTAAAATGTCGCTGGGCTTAATTTGACAAAAAGAAAATAATATAGTTTAAAAGCTTAAGGCAAGTGACAATATCATAATAATTAAGTTGGTTTATTTCCATCAGGATCTTTGTTTTAATAAACTAAATGAGTTTTATTGCTTGGTGATTGAGTGATTCTATTTTTTGTTCTTTGTCTCAACCGTTGTTCTTTGTCTTCGCTTTTCAAGAATAATATTGTTGTTCGCTTTTCAAGAATAATATTGTTGTTCTTCATGATTTCTTGAAGCGTGACTTACTCTATGTGTTCATTGATGGTAAACTAATGCCAGAACCCATGGAAATTTGCACTAGGTAAATTTCATTTCCATGCTGTTATTTTTTTTATTTTCCTTAGGGAATACCATTAAATTTCTTTGATTTTCCGAGGGAGACCTACTTTCTTGTAGTGAGACCTACTTGCAGGGAACCAAAATATGTTTGCTGCTGTTTGTCACAAGTATATTGTGTTGTGCGGGCTATATGCCTTGCAATGGCCGATGTTGTGAGAGTCGTTACCCCAAATTTTGCCTCACTGTCATTTATTCTCTGTTTTTAACATGATTATTAAATGTTATTGATGGGCAATGTTATACTGCTATTTCAGTTAATTGCACAACTTGTTAACTAGGGTGCATTCTCACAAGGAATGAATTATGGTTACTCTCAGGTACCTTCTATCGTATTCCTGAATGATGTGATTATGTGATCAATGATTTAGGTTGAAGGGATATTCATGAATGATGATTTGATCTCATGATGATCTTATATTGTTTGTTCTTTTGTTTATATCGTTTATTTATTTGATGCGATTTTTGATGCTTGCTTCAGTGCAATTTGTACTGGATTGCTTATTGTTTCGTTCCTATTGACAGCTATTATTGGTGATATTACTCTTGCTGGTGGGATCCCAAAGCTTGAAAAGAGTCGAATGGAGCAAGAATATCTAGAGAGTATGTGTGAACTACTTGGTAGATGTCCAAGAGGATGACTTTGATAGTTTGTGCGAACTACTTGAAACGATTGCAATAACTTTGATAATTGTACTAACTTTTATTCAACTTTATTTTAATTTTACTAGTTTTTTGTAATTTATGCTTTAACATTGGATATAATTTTGTGACAGGTTTCATGATTTTAAGTTAATACAGATTTTTGCTTTTAATTTGTTTTTATATGTATAAGCTCGAAAAACGAAGGAAAAAAACAGCTTTTAGGTTATTGTGTTGCAATTAAGTGTAGTGTGTTTGAAATATATATAGTACACTTTTGTTTTCATGACGGTTGTTTAAAGCGTTATGTAGGTGAGTGTTTCAATATGTATGTATGTTATAGTGACGCTTTAAACCGACATGAATATGGTCTTTTCGTGACTATTTCAAGCGTCACTATCTACATAACTATTGAAACACTCACCTACGCGACGCCTCAAGCAAGCGTCACTAAACGTAAAAGCGTCACTATAACAACATTTCGCGACGCTTTTTAGTGTCATTAAAGTCGATTTTTCTACTAGTGCCGCGTGATCAAAGTTATTGTGTGCATTTATGGTGAATAGCAGGTGCAAATTTTTCGTGCACATTCTCGTCGGGCCATGATCGTGGCAGTTCACGTACCCCTAGCAGGATGATACAATTGTTATTATTATTTTTGTTATTACAATTATTTATTATTATTACAAACACGTACATGTACCTCGAAGCAGAACAACTCATTCCGAAAATGTGTACCCCGAGCCTTATTATTATTATTATTATTATTCGTGTACATTTATTCAAAAGTAATATCAATGTTAGATCATGCCCTTAGATCATGTCAATATTAGATCAAGCCAATGTCAGATCATGACAGGTTTAGATCATGTCAGTGTTAGATCAGGCGAGAGTTAGATCATGCAAATGTTAGGCCATCCTAATGCTAGATAATGCCCAGTTTAGACCATTCCCATATTAGTTCATGCCAATGTTAGATCAAGCAAAAATTACATCATGACAAGGTTAGATCATGCCCATATTAGATCAGGTGATGGTTAGATCATACCATGTTCTGTCATTCCAGTGTTTGATCATGCCAAAGTTAGATCATGCCAAGTTTAGGTCATGCCAAGATTAAGTCATGCCAAGGTTAGGTCATACCCAGATTAGCTCATTCCAATGTTATGACATGATTTAAACATGTCACGATGTAACATTGCTTGATCTAACATTGGCCTGACCTAACCTTGGCATGACCAAATTTGGACATGCACTAACCTTGGCATTACTTAATCTGGGCTTGATTTAACATTGGCATGATCTAAAATTGGCATGACCTAATATTGAGATCATGTCAGTGTTAGATCAGGCGAGAGTTAGATCATGCAAATGATAGGCAATCCTAAACTAGATAATGCCCAGTTTAGATCATGCCCATATTATGTCATGCCAATGTTAGATCAAGCAAGCTTACATCATGAAGAGTTTAGATCATGCCCATATTAGATCAGGCGAGGATTAAGTCATGACAAGGTTAGATCTTGCCAAGATCTTGACAAGGTTAGATCTTGCCAAGATTAAGTCATGACAAGGTTAGGTCATACCCAGATTAGGTTTGCCAATGTTATGACATGATTTAAATATGTGACGATGTAACATTGGCTTGATCTAACATTGGCCTGATCTAACCTTGGCATGGCCAAATCTGGGCATGACCTAACCGTGGCATAACCTAATCTGGGCATGACTTAACCTTGGCATGATCTAATTTTGCATCATCTAACATTGGCATGACCTAATATTGGAATGATCTAACATTGTCATAATCTAACACTGACAAGGCCTAACATTAGCATGATCTGACCCTCGTCTGATATAAAACTGACATGATCTAAATCTGTCATGATCTAACCTGGGCATGACCTAACCTTGGCATGACCTAATCTGGGCATTATCAAATCTTGGCCTGATATAACATGGAGTTTTTATGCTTTTTACCCTAAATTAAATATATTGATAAATTTACAATAAATGCATTGAATGATGAGCAGCCCAAATTAAATGAAAATTAATTGTAATGGCAGAAAAACTTCAATTATTAATACTGGATCAATAGCATTATTAAATTAAAAGAAAAATTATAATTACCTATGCTTATTTATTTATTTTATCAGATTACCTATTACTAATTGAATGGCCAAATTGAATAATTAAAATCAAAAATTTAATTATGAATTTAAATATATAATTAGTCAGAAATGTTGGGCAACTCAAATGGGGATTTAATTAATTATTGAAGTGTGAAATGTCATTTGACTATTAAAAGGATAAACATTTGAAGGCTAAATTTGATTACATTGTAATGATTATTAGAATTTTAATACGATAAGTATTAAGTTTTATATTACAGTAAAAGATTAATCATTGCTTTGAATTCTCAGGTCATTATTTTGTACTTTGTAGTATATTAAGAAGTTCAATTTCAAATTTGAGGAAATAAATTCAGGAGAAAATGACTATAACCCATAAATATCCAAATCTAATGCAGATATTTAAGGATATGTTCAAACTATTTTGGTTCAAGCACAAGCTGAAAGATCCCATCTCTCTTGCGCGTTTGCTTGCTTTCTTACATGCATTTGCAGAGTAAACAACATGTGCTGAAAAATTCACATCCTAACATCAGGGGCAAGGCTGCTGAAGTTGTTAGCATTATTGTGCAGAATAATCCAAAGAGTCAGCAGTTTGCCATGGAAGCTAATGGTCTCCAACCTCTTCTGTTGTGTTTTAATTCAGATCCGGATATTAATTAATTTGATGCATATACTTATTCTTAAGATTGGAGACTAAAGTGTAGAAATATAATAAATTTGCCTCTAAATTTAGTTGGAGTGGTTTGTTGACATGGAACAACATTATGTCTTGACAGCCTTAATATTGTTATACAATATTACAAAAATCTTCTAATCTCACACTTAACAATTCCCATGCTTTCTTTTGGATGGAACATGGTGATTCCCAATTGGCAAGAGTGATCTTAAAACCAATTTACATCTTCGAAAATACAATACAATCTAAAATGTCGCTGGGCTTAATTTGACAAAAAGAAAATAATATAGTTTAAAAGCTTAAGGCAAGTGACAATATCATAATAATTAAGTTGGTTTATTTCCATCAGGATCTTTGTTTTAATAAACTAAATGAGTTTTATTGCTTGGTGATTGAGTGATTCTATTTTTTGTTCTTTGTCTCAACCGTTGTTCTTTGTCTTCGCTTTTCAAGAATAATATTGTTGTTCTTCGTGATTTCTTGAAGCGTGACTTACTCTATGTGTAAAAACCCGGATTTTCAGTTAGGGATAATTAAATCATGATTAAAAAGAGTTTGAAATTTCCTAAACTCTAGACTAGAGTTTCAATGCAACCAAGGAGTCCTAAACAAATCAAACTCCCTCTTTATTCATCTCGAATTCAACTTTGAAATTCAAGTTTGGAATCAAACCAAAACTCATCCTATTAAACTCCTCCAAATTTTATTAGATTGGTTCGACTTTATCTACCCAACACCATCCTTTAAGATCGACAACAAATCGGTGCAGATTTCTTTAATTCCCGATTTCCAGCACCTGGATTCGCTTGGCTTCGGATCAATGCCTAGCTGATGTGTTCCCTAGAAATCGAGAGATCCAAGCCATAGTAAAACACTCCAATTATTCAACCAGAATCCAGCCCCACCTCTCCTCAATCTGTATAGATTTATACTCACCCAAGTCTTAGAAAGACTCCACCCGAAACACAGCTAGCAAGATCGAAACAGAATCAGTAATCCACCTTAGAAAATAAAGATTTCGGAGTCCTTATTCTCAAGTTTAAATCATATTCAAACTCTTAGACTTAGCCTCCACTTTTATCTATAAATATGGACCAAACCAGAAGTTATTATTCACTCCAAGCCATCCCCTATTTCAGTCACTAAAGCCGAGAACCCACGGTTTCTGTCCAATAAAAAGAGTAGCTAAATTCCTTCGAAAATCTTAACCAAGTGAGATCAAGCTGTGACTTGTAGTCTGTGTTTCCAGAAGCTTTAAGCATCACCCTTCGATATTTATTCACCATTGAAGCCGAGAGTTTCCGCATCAATCTGTCCAAATCCCTTCCCTTTTTACAGCAAGATTTTGAGAACCATAACCAAGGAATCGAGCCATAATTCCGTCCAAGCTTTTACAGAAACGCCTCAACATCTAAACCATCGAATTATCAGCAAGTTCGAACTAAGAATCGAGAGATTCTTGGCCAAATTTCCAGCAACTAAAGCATTGAGTTGTTCCAGAATTTGGTTCAAGCTTTGGACGTCCTTCTCGTGTTGTTCAAAAGCCAAGGAGATAAGAATTCAAGTGTGTCATACCTTTGATCAATCAAGCACGATACCAAGCACTGTAAGTGGGCTTTTGTAATATATATTCGTTTCGTTTTCTAAAAATCATATAGTATGTTTTAAATTCCCAATCGATATGTATTATGTTGAAATTATGAAAGTATATTTTGTAAGCACGTTAAACTCGAAATCTAATTGGATTTGGATCCCCATGACCCTGATGTGGTGGGGTGTAACCGCTAAAAGAACCTTATATGTATGATATCGATTGTCCCCCACGTGTTGAGTGTTTTCCAAAGCACTCAACCCCTTACTCTACATCCCCAGATAAGGCCGAAGCAGAATTAGAGCAAGAAGAAGAGCACCAATTTTGGGGTTGGTGAAATCAAGTCCGCTGCGTAGATCAAGATCTTTTATGTTTTCAAGTTTTCCAGTTTTAAGACAATTTTATTTATTCAGTTGTTAAGTTTTTAATTCCTCATTTCTTTATTCATTGTAAAGACAATGGTTTTTATTTTTATGGAAAAAGACTGGCTTTTCAGTTGTTATGATATTACGAGGCTTATTGGTTTCCTAGTTGTAATGGAAATCAATGCCGGTGTTATTGACCCCGGTCTCGGGGCGTGACATTTTAGTGGTATCAGAGCTAGCCAGGTTCCATAATCCCGCTGGGAAAAGAATTCTAGTTGATAAAAATACTAGAAGAGAAATCCCGGTTAAAATAGACCAACTGGTGAGAAAAATACAGTTGGGGAAAAATAACGATTCACGATAATTACGATAATCAGAAGTCCAATCTGATTGATCACGTGAATATGAATTTTTCGACTTTTAAAATTTTTTAGTTTCTGTTTTTTTTATTATTTCGAAAAAAAAAATAGAATTTTAAAAGAATTTCGGAAATTCGAAAAATCAGAAAATTCAAAACCCTAGCTAAATCGTCGCCGCCGCCTGCCGCCACGATAGCCGTCGACGTGTATACCAATCGACCCGCCTCTTCCAGTCGACCCTACGGTCCAAGTTTCGGATCGATCGGATTCCGTTTGCTCTGTCAACTTCTCATTCGAAGCTCAAGAACCCTAATTCCCAAATTCTGTTCGATTCTCGATTTCTCGAGCATCGCACGATCGTTTTTGAAATTAAAAATTTTCGTGAGATCTTCCAAGCGATTCGATCGATAGCCCTCTGTCAATTTCAGATTTCAAGCTCCGATTAGGGATTAATTCGAAACCCCTATTATTCGAATTAAGAACCCTAATTTTCGAATTAAAAAAAAAAAAATTCCAGATTGCAAAAAAATCGAAGATTCATGCCCTTATTTTTTATCCTTGTTTTAAAATAATTTTTGTCAAGTATTTCATTTTGACTAAATTAGTTCCGTAATTGGTTTAGGTGATGACAACCCGAGCTCAGACAGTCCAGATCCTTAGCCTGGAACAAGAAGTTGAAAAGCTCAAGGAAGCTAATTCGGAACTTGAGGTAGTAGACCACCTGCAGGGTGATGTTCATAGACTCGGCTACTATCACCATCAAGCCGACAAGCAGAGTAAGGAAGCTAGCAAAGAAGTTGCTCGACTAGGTGAACTCCATCGGACTGCTGCCGAGAAATGCGTAGTGCAAAGGCAACAGCTGGAACAAATGGCGGAGCGAGTTCTCTCACTTCAAGCTTCGAACCATCGCTTGGCAATAAGAAGCAATGGATACTGGAATATCATCACTCACCTCCAGAACGTCAATAGTGATCTACGGGAAGCCAATGATCACATGCGAGACATCCTGGACGTGGTAGATTCGGACTCGGATGAAGATCCAAATGAAGAACCAATGGAGGAAGATATCGTAGAGGAGTTAGGAAGTGGAGACGTTATAGATCCGTAGTTTCTAGAAAGCTTTGTTTAGGAGTTTTGTTTTTAAGAATTATTTTTTATGTTCAGCATTTCCTTTCCGTTTTGTTTTGATAAACATTTTCAATGATTAATAAAATCGTCATTTCTGTTTATCATGTCTTCTTTATCTTTCCGCTATCGTTATATCTTCTGCGCAAAGATTTTAGATCTTTATGTATTGTAGGAAATGGCCGGACGTCCTACTCGCAGCAATCGTAATCCCAACTATGATGTTCCTCCCAACTCTAATGAGGAGAGAACGAATGGAAATCAGAATCCTCCACCTGCACCACCACAACCCCCGAGGGTGGGACTGAGTCGTGAGGACTTGGCAGCAATAGCCACCATTGTGGCCACGACACTTCAAGGTTTGAATAACCCTGCTGCTAATCAGCCACAGCAGCAGCCAGCGCCACACCCGCAGGGAGTAAAATATCATTACGAATCACTGCGAAAGAACCGAGTTCCAACTTTCGATGGCAACTCAGACCCAGAAACGGCACAAAACTGGCTCAAACAAGTGGAAAACCACCACAGATTACTTGAAGTGCCTGAAAACATTAAAGTGGAAGTCACCACATCGTTTCTCGTTGATCAAGCTGGAAAATGGTGGGAAAATGTGTCACCACTTATGCAAGAAACGGGACCAGTTACATGGCAAAGGTTCCGGAGCACATTTTTGAAGCAGTACTTTCCAACTGCGGTCCAGAACCAGAAGCTGCGAGAGTTTGAAAACCTGACACAGACTACAGATATGACAGTGGTGGATTATACCGCAAGGTTTAACTCGCTGGGAACGTATGCACCGAGTATCATGGCAGACGAGTCCCTTAAGCTACATCGCTTCAGGATTGGACTGAACAGTCGAATCCAATCCGCCCTGGCAATTTTCGAGACAACCAATTTCGGAGATTTAATGGGAGCCGCCATCAGGGCTGAAGCAGATATCAAGCGTCGCGAGGAAGAGTTTAAGCGCAAGCGACCCTCCACCAGTCAGCATACCGCTAGCAGTCAAAACTTCAAGAGGCCTAGTCCGTCCAGCAACCAGCAAAGGGGACCCACAGTAGGCCCAACTCAACAGAGGTACCCTAAGTGTTCGAACTGTGGATTCAACCATCTAGGGGAATGTCTCAAAGGAAAATGTGCATGTTTCCGATGTGGGAAGATAGGCCACCGAATTGCTGAGTGTCCCGAACCTGATATGAGGGGACGACTGTAAGGAATAACGACCCTCCTAGTAAACCAAAGGAGACTAAGCCGAACGCCAGAGTGTTTGCTATAATGCGAGAAGAGTCCGAGGATGCAAACGACGTTGTGGCAGGTACCATTTATTTAAACGAATTACCTGCGTATACATTGTTTGATTGTGGTGCCACACACTCGTTTATATCTAAGAGGTTTACTAGAAACTAGCCCTTAAGCCTGAACTGCTTAGTGAACCATATAATGTAGCAACACCAGCCAATAAGACCCTTATAGCACATAGTATTCACCGAAATTGTAATCTTAGTATTAATGAAATCAAGTTTAATGCTGAGCTAATTCAACTCAAAATGGTGGATTTTGATGTTATATTGGGAACGGATTGGTTATCCAAACATCATGGAGTAGTAGACTGCCGTAACAAGAATATTAAACTACGGACTCCAGACGAGGAAGAGATCGTATACCACGGCAAAACCAAGGAACGAAAATTCCTTTTGTCGGCAGCACAGACGTGGAAAGCCGTAAAGAACGTGAAGAAGTTTACCTAGCTACAATAAGCGAGGTTAAAGAGGAAGATGAACCCAGGATAGAAGACATAGCGGTGGTACAAAAGTTTCCAGATGTCTTTCCTGAAGAACTGCCCGGTTCTGTTCCAAACCGAGAATTGGAGTTTGAAATCAACTTGGTGCCAAGCGCTGCACCAGTTTCAAAGGCACCATATCGAATGGCTCCAGCCGAATTGAAAGAACTCAAGGAACAACTTCAGGATCTCTTAGACAAAAGACAAATCAGACCAAGTGTATCCCCATAGGGAGCTCCAGTGTTGTTTGTAAAGAAGAAAGACGGGAGCATGAGATTGTGCATCGACTACAGAGAGCTGAATAAGATCACAATCAAGAACAAGTACCCTCTTCCAAGGATAGATGACCTATTCGATCAACTCAAAGGAGCTAAAGTCTTTTCTAAGCTCGATCTAAGGTCAGGCTATCACCAACTAAAGATAAAAACTGATGACATACCGAAAACAGCATTCAGAACAAGGTATGGGCATTACGAATTCACGGTGATGCCATTTGGCGTAACAAATGCTCCAGCAGTATTCATGGATTTGATGAATCGAGTATTCACGCCATTCTTGGAAGACTTTGTTGTGGTATTCATCGACGACATCCTCATTTATTCGTCGAGCAATGAAGATCATGAACAACATCTTCGCCTCACTCTACAGACATTGAGAGAGAAGGAGCTCTATGCCAAATTTAATAAATGTGAATTCTGGCTAGAAAGCGTATCTTTCTTAGGACACATCATATCAAAAGAAGGCGTGTCAGTGGATCCTAAAAAGGTAGAGGCAGTTTTAGATTGGCCTAGACCAACGACAGTGACTGAAATCCGAAGCTTCTTGGGATTAGCTGGTTACTACCGGAAGTTTGTCGAAGGATTTTCGTCAATAGCAGTACCTCTTACCAGGCTCACACAAAAGAACGCAAAGTTCATATGGAGTGAAGAATGTGAGAAGAGCTTTGAGACTTTAAAGGAAAAGCTCTCATCTGCACCTGTACTGGTATTACCAACTGAAGACATGAGTTTCACTATTTATAGTGATGCATCTAAAGAAGGACTAGGATGTGTACTCATGCAGGAAGGAAGAGTGATTGCTTATGCATCAAGACAGCTCAAGCCCCATGAGCAAAACTACCCTACGCATGACCTCGAGTTAGCCGCAGTGGTGTTCGCCTTAAAGATTTGGAGACACTATCTGTATGGCGCCAAGTGCGAAGTGTTCACTGATCATCAAAGCCTCAAGTACTTGTTCACTCAAAAGGAACTCAACATGAGGCAGAGACGATGGATCGAACTTCTAAAAGACTACGATCTCACTATTAGCTACCACCCCGGCAAGGCAAACAAAGTAGCAGATGCTTTGAGCCGGAAAGGCAAAGGAAAAATAATCTTAGCTAAGGTCTCAGCTCAACCTTGTCTTCGAGAGACCATCAAGCTAAGCCAAGATCAAGATCCGAGCCTAACCAAGCTAAAAGAACAAGTCAGGGAGAAGAAGATTACTGACTTTGAGATCGATAACAATGGAATTCTGTGGATGAAAGGACGATTGTGCGTGCCAGATGTGAACAACGTAAGACAAGAAGTAATGTCTGAAGCGCACAAGTCAAAGTTTTCAGTCCACCCTGGGAGTACAAAGATGTACAAGGATCTGAAGGAAAGTTTTGGTGGAACGCAATGAAAAAGGACGTAGCTGAATTTGTTGCCCGATGCTTAGTATGTCAGCAAGTGAAAGCTGAGCATCAGAGACCCGGATGACTTCTTCAACCTCTGGAAATCCCGGAATGGAAATGGGATCACATCTCCATGGATTTCGTCGCGGGTCTATCGAAATCAAAACAGAGCCATGACGGAATATGGGTAATCGTTGATAGACTAACTAAGTCAGCACATTTTCTACCTGTCCGTATGAACTACAACTTGGACAAATTGGCAACTCTATATGGACAATGTAGTGAGATTGCATGGAGTCCCAGTGAGCATCCTATCCGACAGAGATCCTAGATTCGTGTCGCGTTTCTGGAAAAGCTTTCAGCAAGCTATGGGAAGTAAAGTGACTCTTAGCACGGCCTATCACCCGCAAACCGATGGCCAGACAGAGAGGACTATCCAAACCCTCGAAGATATGCTAAGAGCTTGTGTATTGGATTTTACTGCAAATTGGAGCGAACTATTACCTCTAGTCGAGTTCGCTTACAATAACAGCTATCATAGTAGCATTGGGATGGCGCCATACGAAGCACTCTATGGGCGCAAATGCCGATCACCATTGTATTGTGATGAAGTGGGAGAAAGAGCTATCACAGGACCGGAGTTAGTACAAGCTACTACCGACAAGATAGCAATCATCAGAGATAGGCTTAAGACAGCCCAGGACAGACAGAAAAGTTGGGCTGATTTGAAAAGGAGACCAGTGGATATTGAGATTGGTGAAAAGGTCTACGTAAAGATTTCACCAATGAAAGGGGTAATTAGATTCGACAAAAGAGGAAAGTTGAATCCAAGATACGTGGGACCATTTGAAGTTCTAGAAAAGGTGGGAACGCTAGCCTATAAAATAGCCCTACCGCCAAATCTGTCGAGAATTCACAATGTCTTCCACGTATCACAACTAAGGAAATACATTGCTGACCCAAGCCATGTACTGGAAGCAGAACCTCTAGTAACTCAAGGGAACTTGGACGAAACGTTGAAATACAAAGAAATCCCAATCCGTATTCTGGATACCAAGGACCAAGTTCTGAGAAGAAGGACCATTCCTTATGTCAAGGTCCAATGGTCAAACCATATGGAAAGAGAAGCTACTTGGGAAATGGAAGAATCAATGCGGGAGAAATACCCCTACCTTTTCCAAGATCAAGTCGACTCGAGTTTCGAGGACGAAACATCCAATAAGGAGGGAGGGATGTAAAACCCGGATTTTCAGTTAGGGATAATTAAATCATGATTAAAAAGAGTTTGAAATTTCCTAAACTCTAGACTAGAGTTTCAATGCAACCAAGGAGTCCTAAACAAATCAAACTCCCTCTTTATTCATCTCGAATTCAACTTTGAAATTCAAGTTTGGAATCAAACCAAAACTCATCCTATTAAACTCCTCCAAATTTTATCAGCTTGGTTCGACTTTATCTACCCAACACCATCCTTTAAGATCGACAACAAATCGGTGCAGATTTCTTTAATTCCCGATTTCCAGCACCTGGATTCGCTTGGCTTCGGATCAATGCCTAGCTGATGTGTTCCCTAGAAATCGAGAGATCCAAGCCATAGTAAAACACTCCAATTATTCAACCAGAATCCAGCCCCACCTCTCCTCAATCTGTATAGATTTATACTCACCCAAGTCTTAGAAAGACTCCACCCGAAACACAGCTAGCAAGATCGAAACAGAATCAGCAATCCACCTCAGAAAATAAAGATTTCGGAGTCCTTATTCTCAAGTTTAAATCATATTCAAACTCTTAGACTTAGCCTCCACTTTTATCTATAAATATGGACCAAACCAGAAGTTATTATTCACTCCAAGCCATCCCCTATTTCAGTCACTAAAGCCGAGAACCCACGGTTTCTGTCCAATAAAAAGAGTAGCTAAATTCCTTCGAAAATCTAAACCAAGTGAGATCAAGCTGTGACTTGTAGTCTGTGTTTCCAGAAGCTTTAAGCATCACTCTTCGATATTTATTCACCATTGAAGCCGAGAGTTTCCGCATCAATCTGTCCAAATCTCTTCCCTTTTTACAGCAAGATTTCGAGAACCATAACCAAGGAATCGAGCCATAATTCCGTCCAAGCTTTTACAGAAAAGCCTCAACATCTAAACCATTGAATTATCAGCAAGTTCGAACTAAGAATCGAGAGATTCTTGGCCAAATTTCCAGCAACTAAAGCATTGAGTTGTTCCAGAATTTGGTTCAAGCTTTGGACGTCCTTCTCGTGTTGTTCAAAAGCCAAGGAGATAAGAATTCAAGTGTGTCATACCTTTGATCAATCAAGCACGATACCAAGCATTGTAAGTGGGCTTTTGTTATATATATTCGTTTCGTTTTCTAAAAATCATATAGTATGTTTTAAATTCCCAATCGATATGTATTATGTTGAAATTATGAAAGTATATTTTGTAAGCACGTTAAACTCGAAATCTAATTGGATTTGGATCCCCATGACCCTGATGCGGTGGGGTGTAACCGCTAAAAGAACCTTATACGGTGGTAATCTGTTGTTTCTGGATTATCCAGACCCTTTATTCGTGGGTTAGCCGATGTTATGACCTCATCTCTAGGAGGGTTAAGTCTAGAGACTGATATCAGTACCAAGAAGAGAGTAGAATGCTTTACTGTGCTTAAGTATATGAAAATTATGAAACGATATGTTATGTCATGGCTCGTAAGGGCAAATCAAGTATGTTAAGATACATTCATATCGGTTTATGCAAGTTTTATGATCCAAGTTTATGAAAATTATGTATATGTATGACATCGATTGTCCCCCACTTGCTGAGTGTTTTCCAAAGCACTCAACCCCTTACTCTACATCCCCAGATAAGGCCGAAGAAGAATTAGAGCAAGAAGAAGAGCACCAATTTTGGGGTTGGTGAAATCAAGTCCGCTGCGTAGATCAAGATCTTTTATGTTTTCAAGTTTTCCAGTTTTAAGACAATTTTATTTATTCAGTTGTTAAGTTTTTAATTCCGCATTTCTTTATTCATTGTAAAGACAATGGTTTTTATTTTTATGGAAAAAGACTGGTTTTTCAGTTGTTATGATATTACGAGGCTTATTGGTTTCCTAGTTGTAATGAAAATCAATACCGGTGTTATTAACCCCGGTCTCGGGGCGTGACACTATGTGTTCATTGATGGTAAACTAATGCCAGAACCCATGGAAATTTGCACTAGGTAAATTTCATCTCCATGCTGTTATTTTATTTATTTTCCTTAGGGAATACCATTAAATTTCTTTGATTTTTCGAGGGAGACCTACTTTCTTGTAGTGAGACCTACTTGCAGGGAACCAAATAAGTTTGTTGTTGTTTGTCACAATTATATTGTGTTGTGCGGGCTATATGCCTTGCAATGGCCGCTGTGGTGAGAGTCGCCCCAAATTTTGCCTCACTATCATTTATTATCTGTTTTTTACATGATTATTAAATGTTATTGATGGGCAAAGTTAAACTGCTATTTCTGTTAATTGCACAACTTGTTAACTAGGGTGCATTCCCACAAGGAATGAATTATGGTTACTCTAAGGTACCTTCTATCGTATTCCTGAATGATGTGATTATGTGATCAATGATTTAGGTTGAAGGGATATTCATGAATGATGATTTGATCTCATGATGATCTTATATTGTTTGTTCTTTTGTTTATCTCGTTTATTTATTTGATGCGATTTTTGATGCTTGCTTCAGTGCAATTTGTACTGGATTGCTTATTGTTTTGTTCCTATTGACAGCTATTATTGGTGATATTACTCTTGCTGGTGGGATCCCAAAGCTTGAAAAGAGTCGAATGGAGCAAGAATATCTAGAGATTATGTGTGAACTACTTGGTAGATGTCCAAGAGGATGACTTTGATAGTTTGTGCGAACTACTTGAAACGATTGCAATAACTTTGATAATTGTACTAACTTTTATTCAACTTTATTTTAATTTTACTAGTTTTTTGTAATTTATGCTTTAACATTGGATATAATTTTGTGACAGGTTTCATGATTTTAAGTTAATACAGATTTTTGCTTTTAATTTGTTTTTATATGTATAAGCTCGAAAAACGAAGGAAAAAAACAGCTTTTAGGTTATTGTGTTGCAATTAAGTGTAGTGTGTTTGAAATATATATAGTGCACTTTTGTTTTCATGACGGTTGTTTAAAGCGTTATGTAGGTGGGTGTTTCAATATGTATGTATGTTATAGTGACGCTTTAAAGCGACGTGAATATGGTCTTTTCGTGACTATTTCAAGCGTCACTATCTACATAACTATTGAAACACACTTACGCGACGCCTCAAGCAAGCGTCACTAACGTAAAAGCGTCACTATAACCACATTTCGCGACGCTTTTTAGTGTCACTAAAGTCGATTTTTCTACTAGTGTCGCGTGATCAAAGTTATTGTGTGCATTTATGGTGAATAGCAGGTGCAAATTTTTCGTGCACATTCTCGTCGGGCCATGATCGTGGCAGTTCACGTACCCCTAAGTAGGATGATACAATTGTTATTATTATTTTTGTTATTACAATTATTTATAATTCTTACAAACACGTACATGTACCTCGAAGCAGAACAACTCATTCCGAAGATGTGTACCCCGAGCCTTATTATTATTATTATCATTATTATTCGTGTACATTTATTCAAAAGTAATATCAATGTTAGATCATGCCCTTAGATCATGTCAATATTAGATCAAGCCAATGTCAGATCATGACAGGTTTAGATCATGTCAGTGTTAGATCAGGCGAGAGTTAGATCATGCAAATGTTAGGCCATCCTAATGCTAGATAATGTCCAGTTTAGACCATGCCCATATTAGGTCATGCCAATGTTAGATCAAGCAGAGATTACATCATGAAGAGGTTAGATCATGCCCATTTTAGATCAGGCGATGGTTAGATCATACCATGTTCTGTCATTCCAGTGTTTGATCATGCCAAAGTTAGTTCATGCCAAGGTTAGGTCATGCCAAGATTAAGTCATGCCAAGGTTAGGTCATACCCAGATTAGGTCATGCCAATGTTATGACATGATTTAAACATGTCACGATGTAACATTGGCTTGATCTAACATTGGCCTGACCTACATGACCAAATCTGGACATGCACTAACCTTGGCATAACCTAATCTGGCATTATTTAACATTGGCATGACCTAATATTGAGATCATGTCAGTGTTAGATCAGGCGAGAGTTAGATCATGCAAATGTTATTAGGTCATGCCAATGCTAGATCAAGCAAGCTTACATCATGACAAGTTTAGATCATGCCCATATTAGATCAGGCGAGGGTTAGATCATACCAAGTTCTATCATTCCAATTTTTTATCATGACAAGGTTAGATCTTGCCAAGATTAAGTCATGCCAAGGTTAGGTCATACCCAGATTAGGTCATGCCAATGTTATGACATGATTTAAATATGTCGATGTAACATTGGCTTGATCTAACATTGGCCTGATCTCAGGGCCGGCTCAACAGCAAGGCAGGTAAGGCAAATGCTTTAGGCCTCATGTAGAAACAAGGCCCACCAATTTTGTAATTGTATGTATATATGTTCATTATATTATTAAAAAAAATTATATTGTTAAACAAACAAATCTCTCTAACCTAATCTCACTCACTTTCCTCACTCCACAAGACCACCAGTCCACCACTCACGTTTCATTTGACGACCACTCACGTTTCATCTTTGGCTTTCTCTTGCGGCTTTGGCTTCCATCTTCGTCTATCTTTCCTCACTGACTCACGTTCCATCTGCTCGGCATCGCTTCCAGCAATCGATCTCTCGCTGTCGCTCACTGCCTCTGTTGTGATTTGATTGTGCCTTGTGGTTGGCTTTCGCAGATTTATAGTTAGGTAAACATATTTTATATTGTATGAGCTTGGTTCTTTGTTGCTGGATATGTTTAAGATTTTAGATGAAAAGGTTTTTGGGGTTTTTGTGTTAAAGCTTGGTTTTTTTGTTGCCGTTGGCTTTGACAATTTTTTTTGTTCTGATTTTAAATTTGTTTATCAATATTGATTAAATAGAGATAAGATAGAAAGAAAAAAAGTGTGAAATTGGTTGTTTTACAGTGTGAAATTGGTTGCTTTTCAACATGTTCATTAAGAGTTTAAATGATCCAAGAAAGTAACCCAAATAATCTAAATGATCGAAATTTTTTGTTCTTTAAAAAGTAATCCAAGTTGATTAAGGCCTCATTTTAGTAATAGCTGACGAGACGATGTATATTTAATAAAGCATCATTTTATAACTTGTCTTAGGCCTCCCCAAAGTTTGAGCCGCCTCTGCCTGATCTAAAATGGCATGGCCAAATCTGGGCATGACCTAACCTTGGCATAACCTAATTTGGGCATGACTTAACCTTGGCATGATCTAACTTTGGCATCATCTAACATTGGCATGACCTAATATTGGAATGATCTAAATTGTCATCATCTAACACTGACAAGGCCAAACATTAGCATGATATGACCCTCGTCTCATATAAAACTGACATGATCTAAATCTGTCATGATCTAACATGGGCATGACATAACCTTGGCATGACCTAATCTGGGCATGATCAATCTTGGCCTGATCTAACATGGAGTTTTTATGCTTTTTACCCTAAATTAAATAAATTGACAAATTTACAATAAATTCATTGAATAATGAGCAGCCCAAATTAAATAAAAAATAATTGTAATGGCAGAAAAACTTCAATTGTTAATACTGAATCAATAGCATTATTAAATTAAAAGAAAAATTATAATTACCTATGCTTATTTATTTATTTTATCAGATTACCTATTACTAATTGAATGGCCAAATTGAATAATTAAAATCAAAAATTTAATTATGAATTAAATATATAATTAATCAGAAAAGTTGGGCAACTCAAAAATGGGGATTTAATTAATTATTGAAGTGTGAAATGTCATTTGACTATTAAAAGGATAAACATTTGAAGGCTAAATTTGATTACATTGTAATGATTATTAGAATTTTAATACGATAAGTATTAAGTTTTATATTACAGTAAACGATTAATCATTGCTTTGAATTCTCAGGTCATTATTTTGTACTTTGTAGTATATTAAGAAGTTCAATTTCAAATTTGAGGAAATAAATTCAGGAGAAAATGACTATAACTGTAAGGACCCTAGTTCCTTAAGTGCGGATTAAAGGCATAATTAGAGCTAACATAAATTATCAGAGTATAAATGTTCGTGTTGAGACTATGAGCCTTAAGAATTACATGCCAAGTAAAGGACTATCAATGGATTATTTACATTCCCAATCAAAAAAATTGAATGTTGTCAACTATAGCTTTACACTACTCCTAGAGTAGACAGTATACAAGAGTAATCATGTCCTTCAATTCTCAAAGTGTTCTTCATAAGCTCACCGCCTCAACCCGCCTTAGCCCATTTTTCATGCCAAAATGTACCTAAAAGGACAACCCCCAAACATGAGCATATAATCATTCATATACAACAGAATATGAATTTAAGGCGTAAATGCATAAACCGTAATAAGCACTTCCTGTTTTTCCCATGCATTTTAAACGCTTCCTGTTTGGTTGTCTCTGCACCATAACTCATGAGTATAATCAAATAGATTATTTAATGGTCCACACATGTCATGACATAATACCATTTCATCATCACCAATTACCAATCAACAATCCCTAGTCTGTTCATCACAATGTATTTTAATGCCCCTCACTTTTCATATAGGTGGCATAGAATAATCTCGCTTCAATGGACATGCGGCGCTCCCACCCCTCGCTTCACATTGAGCGGCAAATATTCTTTCCTCGCCTTATATGATAACCACGCTTAAATGTAACATGCGGCGCTCCCACCCCTCGCTTCACATTTAGCGGCAACAAATCAAATAACGGCAAGCATTAAAATCATCAAGGGATGACCACGACTCATGGGATGTGCACCAATAACCATCATATGCATATACAATCATCATGCATAATTCAACATGTATTTGCATCCACAATGCATAATTCCATATATACTCGCATCCATAATGCATAAACAATGAGTATATTAGATACATGTAACGTTGGGTGCCCGTACGTCTTCTACGTACCTTTCCAAAAGTGGAATTTGATATGGCTTCACTTCCTCGGTTGCGTCGCCACCTGGGATGGTTCTACACAATCACACAACCCCATATTAGAAGCCAAATAATAATCAAATACAAAAAATTCGTCAAAAAAATCCATTTTCCAAAATTTCACTGCTGGCGATCGATCGCTTTGCTGAGGCGATCGATCGCCTCAATTTTTGCTTCGCGGCGATCGAGCGCGCCATACATGGCGATCGATCGCCTATCTTACATATTGGACACTGCCCCTCGGCAATCGATCGCCTACTCTGCGATTTTGGTACTGCCTGTTGGCGATCGGTCGCCTCATTTCAGGCGGTCGATCGCCTCGCACAGACTCGCGATTTTCTACCATTAATGCACACCAAAACCATCCCAACTCATATCAATACTCCTCCCACCAACCCAACAACATAATAACACAATAAATCAACAAAAAAAACACCTCAAGCAACACAGAAATCCAACACCCAACCAAAAATGATACCAACCCAAAATAACCCATTTCCAAAATCCTTCAAAACTATTTCAAATCCAATCCAAACACAACAAAAACAATAGGGAGGTATCTATACCTCTTGGGGACTCCAATCTCCCAACAAACTCCACAAATCAAACTTCTGGAAGGATTCCTCTCCACCTTTTTGCACAAAAACGAAAATGAAGGGGGAAAGGGTTTGGGTGGTTGATTTGCGGAAAGTTAAAAGTGATGGCATGGTGGGGGGTTTGGGGGGTATAAAGTTGGTCATTAAAATAAATTGCATTCCCACAATTACCATGGTGTATAAAACATCCCAACATGATATTTTAAAAGCATTTCACCAAAATGCACCAAATCACAATTAAACTCATGCTTTCCATTTAATTGATAACCATAACAAATAAATCATGCTAATACTCAATTCTCCCAACATGCACAACATGCACCCTGAAATGCACTCCCGGGTCACTCTTTCCATGTGACCATGCATTTCATCAAGATTAATTAAGTCCAGCACATAATTAATTATCACTATTTAAAATCACATAAACAAATTAATGCCCAAATTGCAATTAATTATTTCGGGGATATCACAATACTCCCCTACTTATAAGATTTCGTCCTCGAAATCACATGCACTTACCCCAACATGAAACTAAACATAAATAACATACCAGAAAATAGTTCCGGGTAGTGCTGCACCATATGCCGCTCCGTCTCCCACGTAGCCTCCTCGACACCCCTGCGATCCCACTGAACCTTGATCATAGGTATCACTTTGTTCCGAAGTCTGCGGTCTGCCCGATCCAGAATTCTAACAGGCCATTCCACATAGGATATATCGGATTCTAACTGAACCTCGGAAGGCTGCAACACATGAGACGGATCCGGCTCATACTTCCGCAACGTAGACACATGGAACACATCATGTATACCAGACAAAGAAGGTGGCAGAGCTAGTCGGTAAGCCAAAGTGCCAATGCACTGTAAGATCTCGTACGGCCCAACATACCTCGGAGACAGTTTTCCACGCATCCCAAATCGCACAACACCTCTAAAAGGCGAGATCTTCAAGAAGACCTTATCCCCCAACTGAAACTCCAACGGTCTCCGTCGTTTATTCGCATAAGCTGCCTGTCTGTTCTGGGCTGCTTTCATTTTCTGTCTTATCATCTTTATCTTCTCGAACCAGTTCTGGTCCTCCGACCGATTTGCGGTCCAAGTCATCCCAACACAAGGGTGATCTACACCGTCTGCCATAAAGAGCTTCAAAAGGAGCCATCTGAATGCTCGCTTGGTACCTATTATTATAAGAGAACTCTACCAAGGCTACTGAATCCTGCCAAGAAACATCAAACTCCAATACACAAGCCCTCAACATGTCCTCGAGCGTTTGGATAGTACGCTCGGTCTGACCATCCGTCTGAGGATGATAAGAAGTGCTCAATCTAACTTCAGTTCCTAAGGCTGACTGAAGACCCTCCCAAAAATGAGATGTGAATCGTGGATCTCGATCCGACACAATGGAAATGGGGATTCCATGCAATCTTACCACATCTCTAATATACAACTGCGCCATCCTCAAAAAGGTGAAAGTCATGCTATAGGGAATAAAATGAGCTACCTTAGTCAATCGATCCACAATCACCCAAATAGCATCAAAACCCGAAGCACTCCTCAGTAAGTGAGTCACGAAGTCCATGGAAATGTGTTCCCACTTCCACTTCGGTATCTCCAAGCTTTTCAACTCGCCGCCAGGTCTCTGTCTTTCTGCCTTAACCTTCTGGCAGATCAAGCACCTCTTAACAAAAGCGACGACATCACACTTCATTCTTTTCCACCAAAACTGACCACGCAGATCTTTGTACATCTTCTTCCCGCCTGGGTGGATGCTAAGTCTGCTACTATGAGCTCGCTCCAAGATCCCTCTACGCAACTCCGGCGTACTCGGAACCACCCAACGGCTACCCAATCTCAAAGATCCGTCCTCGGCCACTCTGAATTTCATTGGTTGACCAATATGTACTAAAGATAACCATCTCTGAGCCTCATCATCTGACCTCTGAGCTCTCCTGATGTTCTGATAGATATCCGGCTCAGCTAACAAGGTCGATACATACACAGGCGATGTATCTATGTCAAAATCATAACCCAAATGGCAATAGGAAGTCATCATGGCAGACAAATGGATGACGTCCTCAGCAGTACTCCTCACTTTCCGGCTCAAAGCGTCTACTGTCAAGTTAGCTTTTCCGGGATGGTACTCGATCTCACAATCATAGTCCTTGAGTAAGTCCATCCATCTTCTCTGCCTCATGTTCAGTTCTGTCTGAGTGAATAAAAACTTGAGGCTTTTGTGATCCGTGTATATGGTAAATGACGTACCATACAGATAATGCCTCCAAATCTTCAGGGCAAAGATAATAGCTGCCAACTCCAAATCATGGACGGGGTATCTAGCCTCATGCGGCTTCAACTGTCTCGATGCATAAGCTACCACATGCTTATCTTGCATCAGTACACACCCAAGGCCCTGAAGTGATGCATCGGTATACAAAAAAAACCTGGAGTTTTCCGTAGGAATCACTAATATCGGCGCCGTCGTCAACCGGTGTTTCAACTCCTGGAAGCTCTCCTCACAAGCTTCTGACCAAAAGAATGGTACTCCCTTCTGGGTCAACTGTGTCAACGGCTTGGCAATTTTCAAAAATCCCTCGACAAAGCGTCGATAATAACCGGCCAAGCCAAGGAAGCTCCGTATCTCAGGTACAGAAGTGGGTGCATCCCACTCCATCACAGCTTCAATCTTCCTGGGATCCACTGATATCCCGCTGCTAGATATGACATGCCCCAGAAACACTACACTGCTCAACCAAAATTCACACTGCTTGGCATACAACTGGTGATCTCTGAGAATCTGGAACACTGTCCTCAAGTGTTTCACGTGCTCTTCCTCGCTCCGGGAGTAGATGAGAATGTCGTCAATAAATACAATGACGAACTGGTCCAGATAGGGTTGGAACACCCAATTCATCAAGCTCATAAAGACAGCCGGGGCGTTCGTCACACCGAATGGCATCACTAAGAACTCGTGGTGTCCATACCGAGTCCGAAATGTTGTCTTCTGTACATCTTCCTCCCTGACTCGAATCTGGTGGTACCCGGATCTCAAATCAATCTTGCTATAAAGTCTGGTACCTTGCAACTGATCAACAAATCATCAATCCTTGGGAGAGGATACTTGTTCTTCACTGTAGCCTTATTCAGTTGCCGGTAATCGATGCACAACCGCATCGAACCATCCTTCTTCTTCACAAAGAGAACCGGTGCGCCCCATGGCGATACGCTCGGGCGTATATATCCCTTGTCAAGGAGATCCTGCAATTGCTCCTTCAATTCTCCCAACTCCGCCGGTGCCATCCTGTAAGGTGCACGAGAGATAGCGGATGTTCTCGGTAATAACTCGATCCCAAACTCGACTTCTCTAGCCGGTGGGAAACCTGGGATCTCCTCTGGGAATACATCAGCAAACTCTGCTACCACCGGTACATCCTTAACTTTCAATTCTTTATTCTTCCCAGACGTATCCACGGCATAGATGAGATAGCCCGTGTGGCCGCGTTCCAACAATTGAGTCATCTTGATTGCTGAAATCAACGGAATCTTTGCACGAGAACCGTTGCCATAAAAAGTCCACTGTATTCCCAAATCAGACCTGAACCTCACTGTTCTCTGTCGACAATTCACCACTGCCTAGTATCTGTTCATAATGTCAATACCCACGATGCAGTCGAAGTCTGACATGCCCAATACAATTAAATCTGCCTTCAACTCGTTGCCCTCAAAATAAATGAGGCAATCTGCCAGAAACTGATCGGCAACAACATTTCTTCCAGTGGGTGTCGAGACCATAAGAGGCGTGGGTAGAGAAGACGTGCGCATATGGTGTCTTTCCACAAAGCCCACAGATACAAAAGAGTGGGAGGCACCTGTATCAATCAATATAAAAGCAGGGTACGTAAATAAATGGCACGTACCGGCGATCACCTCCTCTAGGGCTGTCTGGGCCTGCTTTCTAGTCAGTGCATACACCTGTCCCTGGGGCGGTCCCACTGTCTGACCTCCCGATGGTCGAGGCATATTTTGCTGCCTCTGATGTACTGTCCTGTCATCAAATCTCGGCCTGTTTCCTTGAAACTCTGACTGACCTCCCCGAGTGGGGCAATACCGAGAAATGTGGCCCATCTTGCCACAACTATAACAAGCGGGGCAATTACTCGAAGAATGTGGCCCTCCACAATTGTCGCACCTTGACTCCCCCAATCTATTTCCTTGAACAGGCCCTCGGTTGGTCGACCAATTGTTTCTTGTTCTCTTGCTTCCGACCAAAAGATTTCTTTCCACTGAACCGTGAGGATGAAGAGGCACCACGAGGTTTAAATGACTCCCCTCGGGGCCTCAAGCTATCAGTAGCTTGCCTATGTTGTGGCACCTGTGGGGGTACAGCACTAGGGTAAGCACCAACTCCAATCTCCGCAAGCTCTGCTCTCGTGAGAGCATCATCAAAGGAAGTGGCGTTATTGGTGATAACCCGGTCAAAGAGCTCCGGTCGCAACCCCTTCATAAAGTTTCTCATCTTCGCATGTCCATTGGTGGCAATGTGTGGAACATACCTCAGCAACGAAGAGTAGTGCATAGCGTAGTCTGACACTGACATGCTCCTTTGTTTCAAGCTTGCAAACTCATCTTCCTTCATCTGTCTCGCCGCCGCAGAGAAGTACCGGTTCAGAAACCGGGTTCTGAAGAGCGTCCAATCAATCAATGCACCCTGTGCTTTCAGTCCATTACCGTGCTCTTCCACCACATGGAAGGTTTCTTTGCTAGCTGCAACTCCGCCAGCCTCAGTCATGCTGTAACAGCACAAGGAGCAGATACAAATATCTGTTCAAGTCTCTTCAGCCACTCTTCGCCCTCCTCCCCTGATTCTGTCCCCTCAAACCGGGGCGGGTGGTAAGACAGAAACTGAGTCAAACTGATCTCACCAGGTAGTAATAACTGAGCCACTGGTTCCATGCCTACAGCTGGTGGAGGTAAAGGGTTTGCCTGACCAATGCTCGCATTAACACTGCCAACGTCACCCACCTCTTCATTGAGGTTTCCCAAGTTCATAGCCGCCATGCTGTAACACAAGGGTTAAAACAATTCCAAAACAAACACATATATGTTACGCTGTTAGATAACAGGAATGATAATAAGCATGTTAGTATAACAGGATATACATCAATATGCACCACATGCATAAACATGCTTCAAATGTAAGCACCTAGCCAATCATGCTAAGGCTACCCTTCACTCATTCCCGGGTTCTCTAACCACTGCTCTGATACCACTAATGTAAGGACCCTAGTTCCTTAAGTGCGGATTAAAGGCATAATTAGAGCTAACATAAATTATCAGAGTATAAATGTTCGTGTTGAGACTATGAGCCTTAAGAATTACATGCCAAGTAAAGGACTATCAATGGATTATTTACATTCCCAATCAAAAAAATTGAATGTTGTCAACTATAGCTTTACACTACTCCTAGAGTAGACACTATACAAGAGTAATCATGTCCTTCAATTCTCAAAGTGTTCTTCATAAGCTCACCGCCTCAACCCGCCTTAGCCCCTTTTTCATGCCAAAATGTACCTACAAGGACAACCCCCAAACATGAGCATATAATCATTCATATACAACACAATATGAATTTAAGGCGTAAATGCATAAACCGTAATAAGCACTTCCTGTTTTTCCCATGCATTTTAAACGCTTCCTGTTTGGTTGTCCCTGTACCATAACTCATGAGTATAATCAAATAGATTATTTAATGGTCCACACATGTCATGACATAATACCATTTCATCATCACCAATTACCAATCAACAATCCCTAGTCTGTTCATCACAATGTATTTTAATGCCCCTCGCTTTTCATATAGGCGGCATAGAATAACCACGCTTCAATGGACATGCGGCGCTCCCACCCCTCGCTTCACATTGAGCGGCAAATATTGTAAGGACCCCCGTGCCCTTAACTCGTTATTAGTGTATTAAGCCATACCATTAGTGCATATAATCATACTATCATGGGGAAAACCATATGCAAGTGCAACACCATATGCTATCCAGAAAATTTCTTGCATTCAATCCACATAATGTTCAATTTCCCCAACCAAGATTATTCATATAATATGCACCCTCATAATAACATGCGCTTACTTCATTTAGCAATTCCTTAGTTAATTGCATGCAAACCATAAATGAATAGAGAAGAGCCGTGGCCCAACCAACGTTTATTGGAAAAAGCAACCCCAAAGATTTGGGACCAAAAGCGGTTAGCGGTGACCATGGAATAAGTTTCTTCAGCTTGAGTTGGGTTATAAATTCCATATACACGTAAAATGTACTCACATAAGAGCACCCCATGAACATGCGTGTATCTAATGTATAAAACACTCTACTAGATACCGTTACTGGTGCTTCGACCCTGGAAGCACCTCCCAAGCGCAACTCGATCTCAACTCTGGATCTATGTGCCTATCCAACCAGCTCTGGTACCTCGATCCGGGAAGTACCTCTAATCAGCAGTCCGAGCTCAACTCCAAAGCCACTGCTACACCTGTAACACCTGCCCCAACAGAGACAGCCCCCACACGGGGTGAGCATACCAATACCACCAATCCAATAATTATAACATTGCAATTCATAATTTACAAAATGTAAATGCCATAATTTAAATGATTTGGATCGTAACACCCTCATCCGGGATCCCCTGTATTGTCCCTGTTCTTAAAATAACCAAACTCGTCAAATTCCCAAAGCCAGTTAATCGTCACATAGATTAACTAATACCGTTGTGTTATGCCAGTTACATAATCAATGTGGAAAGTCATTATATTAAAAGATCGTAAATATCACATAAATCAATTCAATGATTCCTGATTCCTATTTCATTGCTCGCTCCACAATAGCGGCATTCTAAACCCCGCGCACGCTCAACAATAGCGGCGTTATAACCAATGGTCGCTCAACGACGACAACATCCCAATCTTTGCTCGCTCAAAAGCGGCACCATATAATTCCCAACGAATGTCCATTTATCGCAATTATCATATACCATGCATTCCACTATCCATTTATAGCAAGTATCGTATACCATGCATCTCAATATCCATTTATGGCAATTACCACATACCATGCATTTCCATATCCATTTATGCAAATACCACATACCATGCATTTTACAGTTGCAACAATATAATAGGCTATGCGCGTACGTCATACGTACCTTAAGTCTCCGCAGTCCAAGCCAAACCTTGCTTGAGTCCCATTCCTCAAGAAGTATGTGCTAAAACATAAATAATTCACAATCAAACATAAGCATGCAACCACGTGCCCAAGCACGTTCACAGCTCCCAATCATATCGTCAATCCATGACGATTATCAGAATAAAAGCCCCCCGGCTAAGCATGCATAATACTCAAATATTCCATTTAATTAATTTTGGCTCCAACCAATCCATTTTAAAAGTATAGCATTCCCATTGGAATGTAGACATTGCCCCGAAAACGGCCCCTTAAAACCTCGATTCCAAAATCCCGACATTTTCCAAAAATTTTTAAAAAAACAAAAATCAGCAAGCGGCGATCGATCGCCTATAACATCGCGATCGATCGCCTCCGTCCAGAGGCCAAACCAGTGCTCAATCGCGATCGATCGCCAATCCGCGCGATCGATCGCCGAGGCCACGCGATCGATCGCCCGCACTATTCATCGTCACCAAAAATCGAGCTGCTCGTCGCGATCGATCGCCCCTCCTCGGCGATCGATCGCCAACTGCGATTTTTCCGAAAAATTCGAGCTTCCATGGTGTTTTTCACACCTAAACTCAAATCCAACACCCTAACTTCCTCAACACCTCCAAAACACCATTTGTAACCAATAAAAACACTAAAAACTCCACTTTGGATTTTTAACAAAAAATCCCCAAATTCTATAATCAACCCAAAACCCAACCATACAACACAAAACCACAATCAAAATGAAGCCAAAAGAGAGGAGAAGAAGATTACCTATCTTTCTTCAAGAAATCCGGCCCCTAAATCGAGTTCCATCGATTTTTGCTTCAAAGGGGAAAAGGGAAAGGGTTTGGGGTGAGAGAGAGGAGAGGAGAGAAATGGATTCCAAATGACGGAATCCCGAGTCCAACAAGTATATATAGCAAAAATGCCCCCAAATACCAATACCTTCACAAATACATCATGATTCATTAAAAATCATCTGTTTTCAAAAACTCTCTCTCTAACAGCAAAACCCCTGACTGGCCCCAACATAAGGCACCCCGGACACCAAATCCCACTAGAAACCCAGTTCATGGTTTTCCACCAAAATGAGAATACGATCTCAACCTTTGGGTCCAACGACCCAAACTGCGCGATTTAACAACCTCGGGAGTCCCATAACCGCAATTAATTCCTATATGCCACAATTAAAAAAAATCCAACAAGGATTATTACCACACCGGGATTAACACCATTAATCACTGGACATCACAAATATTCTTTCCTCGCCTTATATGATAACCACGCTTAAATGTAAATGCGGCGCTCCCACCCCTCGCTTCACATTTAGCGACAATAAATCAAATACGGCAAGCATTAAAATCATCAAGGGATGACCACGACTCATAGGATGTGCACCAATAACCATTATATGCATATACAATCATCATGCATAATTCAACATGTATTTGCATCCACAATGCATAATTCCATATATACTCGCATCCATAATGCATAAACAATGAGTATATTAGATACATGTACCGTTGGGTGCCCGTACGTCTTCTACGTACCTTTCCAAAAGTGGAATTTGATATGGCTTCACTTCCTCGGTAGCGTCGCCACCTGGGATGGTTCTACACAATCACACAACCCCATATTAGAAGCCAAATAATAATCAAATACCAAAAATTCGTCAAAAAAATCCATTTTCCAAAATTTCACTACTGGCGATCGATCGCTTCGTTGAGGCGATCGATCGCCTCAATTTTTGCTTCGCGGCGATCGATCGCTCCATACATGGCGATCGATCGCCTCAATTTTTGCTTCGCGGCGATCGATCGCTCCATACATGGCGATCGATCGCCTATCTTACATATTGGACACTGCCCCTCGGCGATCGATCGCCTACTCTGCGATTTTGGTACTGCCTGTTGGCGATCGGTCGCCTCATTTCAGGCGGTCGATCGCCTCGCACAGACTCGCGATTTTCCACCATTAATGCACACCAAAACCATCCCAACTCATACCAATACTCCTTCCACCAACCCAACAACATAATAACACAATAAATCAACAAAAAAACACCTCAAGCAACACAAAAATCCAACACCCAACCAAAAATGATACCAACCCAAAATAACCCATTTCCAAAATCCTTCAAAACTATTTCAAATCCAATCCAAACACAACAAAAACAATAGGGAGGTATCTATACCTCTTGGGGGCTCCAAATCTCCCAACAAACTCCACAAATCAAACTTCTGGAAGGATTCCTCTCCACCTTTTTGCACAAAAACGAAAATGAAGGGGGAAAGGGTTTGGATGGTTGATTTGGGGAAAGTCAAAATGCACCAAATCACAATTAAACTCATGCTTTTCATTTAATTGATAACCATAACAAATAATCATGCTAATACTCAATTCTCCCAACATGCACAACATGCACCCTGAAATGCACTCCCGGGTCACTCTTTCCATGTGACCATGCATTTCATCAAGATTAATTAAGTCCAGCACATAATTAATTATCACCATTTAAAATCACATAAACAAATTAATGCCCAAATTGCAATTAATTATTTCGGGGATATCACAATAACCCATAAATATCCAAATCTAATACAGATATTTAAGGATATGTTCAAACTATTTTGGTTCAAGCACAAGCTGAAAGATCCCATCTCTCTTGCGCGTTTGCTTGCTTTCTTACATGCATTTGCAGAGTAAACAACATGTGCTGAAAAATTCACATCCTAACATCAGGGGCAAGGCTGCTGAAGTTGTTAGCATTATTGTGCAGAATAATCCAAAGAGTCAGCAGTTAGTCATGGAAGCTAATGGTCTCCAACCTATTCTGTTGTGTTTTAATTCAGATTCGGATATTTATTAATTTGATGCATATACTTATTCTTAAGATTGGAGACTAAAGTGTAGAAATATAATAAATTTGCCTCTAAATTTAGTTGGAGTGGTTTGTGGAGATGGAACAACATTATGTCTTGACAGCCTTAATATTGTTATACAATATTACAAAAATCTTCTAATCTCACACTTAACAATTCCCATGCTTTCTTTTGGATGGAACATGGTGATTCCCAATTGGCAAGAGTGATCTTAAAACAAATTTACATCTTCGAAAATACAATACAATCTAAAATGTCGCTGGGCTTAATTTGACAAAATTAAAAAAGAAAATAATATAGTTTAAAAGCTTAAGGCAAGTGACAATATCATAATAATTAAGTTGGTTTATTTCCATCAGGATCTTTGTTTTAATAAACTAAATGAGTTTTATTGCTTGGTGATTGAGTGATTCTATTTTTTGTTCTTTGTCTCAACCGTTGTTCTTTGTCTTCGGTTTTCAAGAATAATATTGTTTTCTTCGTGATTTCTTGAAGCGTGACTTACTCTATGTGTTCATTGATGGTAAACTAATGCCAGAACCCATGGAAATTTGCACTAGGTAAATTTCATTTCCATGCTGTTATTTTATTTATTTTCCTTAGGGAATACCATTAAATTTCTTTGATTTTCCGAGGGAGACCTACTTTCTTGTAGTGAGACCTACTTACAGGGAACCAAATAAGTTTGTTGTTGTTTGTCACAAGTATATTGTGTTGCGCGGGCTATATGCCTTGCAATGGCCGCTGTGGTGAGAGTCGTTACCCCAAATTTTGCCTCACTGTCATTTATTCTCTACTTTTAACATGATTATTAAATGTTATTGATGGGCAATGTTAAACTGCTATTTCTGTTAATTGCACAACTTGTTAACTAGGGTGCATTCTCACAAGGAATGAATTATGGTTACTCTCAGGTACCTTCTACGTATTCCTGAATGATGTGATTATGTGATCAATGATTTAGGTTGAAAGGATATTCATGAATGATGATTTGATCTCATGATGATCTTATATTGTTTGTTCTTTTGTTTATCTCGTTTATTTATTTGATGCGATTTTTGATGCTTGCTTCAGTGCAATTTGTACTGGATTGCTTATTGTTTCGTTCCTATTGACAGCTATTATTGGTGATATTACTCTTGCTGGTGGGATCCCAAAGCTTGAAAAGAGTTGAATGGAGCAAGAATATCTAGATAGTATTTGTGAACTACTTGGTAGCTGTCCAAAAGGATGACTTTGATAGTTTGTGCGAACTACTTGAAACGATTGCAATAACTTTGATAATTGTACTAACTTTTATTCAACTTTATTTTAATTTTACTAGTTTTTTTGTAATTTATGCTTTAACATTGGATATAATTTTGTGACAGGTTTCATGATTTTAAGTTAATACAGATTTTGCTTTTAATTTGTTTTTATATGTATAGGCTCGAAAAACGAAGGAAAAAAACAGCTTTTAGGTTATTGTGTTGCAATTAAGTGTAGTGTGTTTGAAATATATATAGTACACTTTTGTTTTCATGACGTTTGTTTAAAGCGTTATGTAGGTGGGTGTTTCAATATGTATGTATGTTATAGTGACGCTTTAAAGCGACGTGAATATGGTCTTTTCGTGGCTATTTCAAGCGTCACTATCTACATAACTATTGAAACACTCACCTACGCGACGCCTCAAGCAAGCGTCACTAAACGTAAAAGCGTCACTATAACCACATTCCGCGACGCTTTTTAGTGTCACTAAAGTCGATTTTTCTACTAGTGCCGCGTGATCAAAGTTATTGTATGCATTTATGGTGAGTAGCAGGTGCAAATTTTTCGTGCACATTCTCGTCGGGCCATGATCGTGGCAGTTCACGTACCCCTAGCAGGATGATACAATTGTTATTATTATTTTTGTTATTACAATTTTTTATTATTATTACAAACACGTACATGTACCTCGAAGCAGAACAACTCATTCCGAAGATGTGTACCCCGAGCCTTATTATTATTATTATCACTATTATTATTATTCGTGCACATTTATTCAAAAGTAATATCAATGTTAGATCATGCCCTTAGATCATGCCAATATTAGATCAAGCCAATGTCAGATCATGACAGGTTTAGATCATGTCAGTGTTAGATCAGCCGAGAGTTAGATCATGCAAATGTTAGGCCATCATAATGCTAGATAATGCCCAGTTTAGACCATGCCCATATTAGTTCATGCCAATGTTAGATCAAGCAAAGATTACATCATGACAAGGTTAGATCATGCCCATATTAGATCAGGCGATAGTTAGAGCATACCATGTTCTGTCATTCCTGTGTTTGATCATGCCAAGGTTAGGTCATGCCAAGATTAAGTCATGCAAAGGTTAGGTCATACCCAGATTAGCTCATGCCAATGTTATGACATGATTTAAACATGTCACGATGTAACATTGGCTTGATCTAACATTGGCCTGACCTAACCTTGGCATGACCAAATCTGGACATGCCGTAACCTTGGCATAACCTAATCTGGGCATGATTTAACATTGGCATGATCTAACATTGGCATGACCTAATATTGCGATCAGGCGAGAGTTAGATCATGCAAATGTTAGGCCATCCTAATGCTAGATAATGCCCAGTTTAGATCATGCCCGTATTAGGTCATGCCAATATTAGATCAAGCAAATCTTACATCATGACAAGTTTAGATCATGCCCATCTTAGATCAGGCGAGGTTTAGATCATACCATGTTCTGTCATTCCATTGTTTGATCATGACAAGGTTAGATCTTGCCAAGACTAAGTCATGCCAAGGTTAGATCATACCCAGATTAGGTCATAAAATGTTATGACAAGATTTAAACATGTCACCATGTAACATTGGTTTGTTCTAACATTGGCCAGACCTAACCTTGGCATGGCCAAATCTGGGCATGACCTAACCTTGGCATAACCTAATCTGGGCATGACTTAACCTTGGCGTGATCTAACTTTGGCATCATCTAACATTGGCATGACCTAATATTGGAATGATCTAACATTGTCATCATCTAACACTGACAAGGCCTAACATTAACTTGATCTGACCCTCGTCTGATATAAAACTGACATGATCTAAATCTGTCATGATCTAACCTGGGCATGACCTAACCTTGGCATGACCTAATCTGGGCATGATCAAATCTTAGCCTGATCTAACATGGAGTTTTTATGCTTTTTACCCTAAATTAAATATATTGACAAATTTAAAATAAATGATTGAATGATGAGCAGCCCAAATTAAATGAAAATTAATTGTAATGGCAGAAAAACTTTGTGGGGTCCTTGTTACTTAATCCATCATGTATTATGTTAACATACATCTGTGAGTCTGAATTAAGTAATAACATGCACTGATTAAGAGTATCTTACAAGTTAAGTTGTTACAGGGTATTAAGAGTATCTTACAAGTTAAGTTGTTACAGGGTTATAAAAACCTACCAACTACATATCATATGTACAACAACAACCTACTACAAGATAACTCCTAGGCAGTGGTTCAGCTCGCAGCGGAAAATGACTCACATCCCTTCCTCCCACATCTAAGAGTTCCTACAGAAACATTCACACAACGTGAGTATAGATAACAACTATCTCAATGCAATATCAAAACAATAACATTAATGATAAAGCACAATAAAATTATCAATAGTGAATGCTCTGTATCATGCATCAACAAATGCATTATGTCATGACATGTCTCAACAATCACCCTATTATCACGAGCCCAATATGATATGCCTATTCAGCTCAATATGTCAGTGGAACCACATCCCAACTTCATATTAGCAGCACATATCATAGTACCGTACTCATCTGTGATAATAGCCAGAGCATATACCCAAACTAGGCGTATATCTCTCAAGCCAAAGCATATGTAGTATATCTATCGTGGCAACGATCCCAGCCAAAGCATATACCAAACCTGGCATATCTATCAAGGCAATGATCTCACCAAAGTATATACACATATCTATCAAGGCATCCATCCCAATCATATGAAATCCATGTATGCACATGCATATGATACTACCAATCATATGACACAAAGATAACATAAATCATATGATATTAAAACCATAACATCATCATCACATAATATCTATACTCTGTACGTCAACACGTACCTGGTATACGACAACAAAAGCAATAAATCAGGTGTTGATGGCTAATTGCCTCTTTGCCCCGTTCCCTGTGATGATGCTACAAACACATGAACAATATACCATGTTATAAGAGGCTTCAAAAATAAATGCTACAAAAAATTAACATTTTTCAACAATCTGCCATCACCGATCGATCGCCCCAGATTCTCGATCGATCGCCGAACTGTTCACTCTTCACCGATCGATCGAACAAAAGCACCGATCGATCGCCACATGTACCGATCGATCGCCTTAAAATCACCGATTGATCGCCTCATGCTCATACCGCCTTAATATTTTACTGTTCGCGGCGATCGATCGAGACCATTTTTCGATCGATCGGCCTGATCAGAAAAAGCGAGACATGGCGATTTTGAGCTTATCTTCATGGTACTTCTTCTCCTACCCACAATTTCACATGTAACCATGATTCATGCAATCCCTAAGTTCATATAAACATGTTTCTATCATCTTAGAATCCAACTCTTGGCATATAAACATGTTATGATTCTTCACATGAACATTTGATATTCCACTTCACATACATCAACATCAATTACATAATTCAAGTGTAAAACCATGAATTCCTTACCAAGATATTACAATTTCACTTCACACAACTTCCTAGCTCAATTCACAAGTGAATCCCAAGCTCAAACCAACAAGAACTTGAAAGAGATGGAGAGGAGCTTGTGTAGGATTTTAGTAGGTGAAAGATGAGAAACTATGTGATTCTCCTCCCTAAATCACTTGATATAAGATCATTAGTTCCCTAAATCAATTGCTATCATGTCATTTGGAGTTAATGACATGTTAAGTAACATGTACATGAAGATGAAATCCAAATTCAAATGCAACTCTAATTCAAATTAAATTCACATGCATATTCAAATGCCTATTAGTTCATGTTGCTTGATATGTTACTATTCAAATCATTTTACTCCATGTTTCATTCCTTGCCATATATCATTTCATACATGTATTAATTCATTCTTGGTTTCACACGAACCCCCATTATCATACCGCCATTTGATATAATTACACCATAATCATATCATATGTGTATAAAACAAATCGAGGCATTACAATTCTCCCCCACTTATTGAATTTTGTCCTCGAAATTGCATATACAATCATCATATTACATGCTTCACATAAGAACATATATGATATATGTAACATAAGAAACATGTATAAATAACATATCAACATACCAGAAAATAAATCCGGATGCCGTTGCCTCATATGCTGCTCCGTCTCCCACGTTGCCTCTTCGACACCCCGTCTGTCCCACTGTACTTTAACCATAGGAATCACTTTATTACGTAACCTGCGTTCAGCTCGATCCAAGATCATAACCGGTCGTTCCTCATACGACACATCTGTATCCAACTGTACATCAGGTAACTGTAATACATGATTCGGATCTGGTTCATATTTCCTCAACAGTGAAACATGAAAGACATCATGAATACTACTCAAGGCCGGTGGTAGTGCCAATCGATATGCCAACGTACCAATACGTTGCAATACCTCATACGGACCAACGTATCGTGGAGACAATTTTCCACGCTTACCAAACCGTACTACACCTTTAAAAGGTGAGATTTTCAAGAACACACGGTCACCAACTTGAAATTCAAGTGGTCTACGTCGCTTATTGGCATAAGCAGTCTGTCTGTCCTGAGCAGCTTTAAGTTTCAATCGAATTAACTTTACTTTCTCTTCCATTTCATGAATCATATCCGGTCCATGTAAGGAAGACTGATCCACATCATCCCAATACAATGGCGATCTACATCGTCGCCCATACAAAGCCTCAAATGGTGCCATCTGTATACTAGACTGATAACTGTTGTTATATGAAAATTCCACTAATGGCAATGACTCATGCCACGAATTATCAAACTCTAATACACAGGCACGCAACATATCCTCAAGTGTCTGTATCGTACGCTCTGTTTGTCCATCTGTCTGAGGATGATATGCTGTACTCAACCGCACTTCAGTTCCCAACGCTGTCTGTAACCCTTCCCAAAAATGAGAAGTAAATCTCGGATCCCTATCCGATACAATGGAAACTGGTATACCATGTAGTCTCACTACATGTTGAATGTACAACTGTGCCATTCTCAGATATGTAAATGTCATACAATATGGCACGAAATGAGATACTTTGGTGAGTCGGTCAACGATCACCCAAATAGCATCGCAACCAGAAGACGTCCGTGGCAAATGAGTCACAAAATCCATCGTGATATGTTCCCATTTCCACTGAGGAATTTCCAAACTGTGTAATTCACCTCCTGGTTTCTGTCTTTCCGCTTTCACTTGTTGACAGATCAAACACCGTTTCACAAAGCTCAACACATCATGTTTCATACGTTTCCACCAAAATTGGGTACGTAAATCATGATACACTTTCTTTCCTCCATGATGTATACTGTATCTACTACAATGAGCACGTTGTAGTAGTTCTTGGCGTAGTCCTAATATCACAGGTACTACCCAACAAGTCCTGTATTTCAGAATTCCATCATTTGCAAGTACAAACTGTGATGTTTGTCCTTGACTTATCATTTCTTTCCAATGTTGTACCTCATCATCAGTCATTTGTGCCTTTCTGATTTTGTCAAAAATGTCAGGTTCAACCAATAATGTTGATACCCGCATTGGCACTATTTCCACATCAAAATCATAACCCAAAGTACAACAAGAAGTCATCAACGCTGATAAATGAATCATCTCATCAGCCGTATGATGTACTTTTCGACTCAAGGCATCTGCTGTAAGATTAGCCTTTCCTGGATGATATTCAATCTCACAATCATAATCTTTCAACAGATCCATCCATCTTCTTTGTCTCATATTCAACTCTGCTTGAGTGAATAAATACTTTAAACTCTTATGATCTGTATATATGGTAAACGATGTACCATATAAATAATGTCGCCATATCTTTAAGGCAAAGACAATGGCAGCTAATTCCAGATCATGTACTGGATATCTCATTTCATGTGGCTTCAATTGTCGTGATGCATAAGCCACTACATGTTTATCCTGCATCAATACACAACCCAAACCTAGTAATGATGCATCAGTATATAAGGCAAACCTGTCATGCTCCGATGGAATAATCAAAACTGGAGCTGTAGTTAATCGATGTTTCAATTCCTGAAAACTACGCTCACATGCCTCCGACCATCGAAACGGTACTCCTTTCTGTGTTAATTGTGTCAATGGTTTGGCAATTGTTGAAAATCCTTCAACAAATCGTCTATAATAGCCAGCCAAACCCAAGAAACTACGAATCTCTGGCACAGAAGTAGGTGCTGACCAATTCAACACTGCTTCGACTTTCTTCGGATCAACTGATATACCTTCTTCTGAAATTACATGCCCCAAAAAGCCGACACTAGTCAACAAAACTCACACTTACTGAGTTTAGCATATAACTGATGTGTCCTCAACAATTGCAATACCATATGCAAATGTTGAACATGTTCTGCATCACTCTGCGAATAGATCAGTATATCATCGATAAAGACAATGACAAAACGATCAAGGTATTCCTGGAACACACGATTCATTAAACTCATAAAGACAGCGGGAGCATTTGTCACTCCAAATGGCATTACCAGAAACTCATAATGTCCATAATGAGTTCTGAATGCCGTCTTCTGTATATCTCCTTCCCTCACACGTATTTGATGATATCCTGACCTCAAATCAATCTTAGAATAAATCCTTGATCCCTGCAACTGATCAAACAAATCATCAATACGAGGAAGAGGATATTTATTCTTTATTGTTACCTTGTTCAATTGTCGATAGTCAATACACAGTCGCATTGTCCCATCCTTCTTCTTAACAAATAAAACGGAGCACCCCAAGGCGATACACTAGGACGTATGCACCCCTTGTCCAATAAGTCTTGCAATTGAGTTTTCAATTCTTTCAATTCAGTTGGTGCCATCCGATAAGGAGCTCGTGAAATTGCAGAAGTGCCAGGTATCAAATCAATACCAAATTCCACTTCTCGACTCGGTGGGAATCCAGGTATCTCCTCTGGAAACACATCCGCATATTCTGCAACCACTGGTATCTCCTCCACTTTCCTTTCTCTTTTCTGTTCAGTTATATCAAGGGCATAAATCAAATAACCCGCATGTCCATGTTCTAACAAACGTGACATTCGGATTGCTGATATCAAAGGAATCCTTGCCCTCGATCCCTGGCCATAGAAGAACCATTGATTTCCAGTATCAGACTGAAATCTCACTATCTTCTGACAACAATCCACAATAGACTGATATTTACTCAACACATCGATTCCAAGGATGCAATCAAAATCTGTCATATCTAACAATATCAAATCAGCTTGTAGTCCATACTCAGTCTCAAACTGAATATCACAATCAGACACACTCTGACAAGCCATCACAGTAGTTCCCATGGGTGTCGAAACATAAAGAGGCATCAACAGTGGAGACGAGCATATATGATACCGGTCAATAAAATTTTGTGCAACAAATGAATGTGATGCACCAGTATCAATCAAAAGTAAAGCAGGATAAGTAAACAAAGTACACTTACCCGCTATCACATCATCAGGAGCTGCCTCTGCTTCCTCCCTGTTCAATGCATACACTTGAGCCTGAGGTAGTCTTGTCCTCTGTCCTCCACCAGACTGTGGAACGCTCTGTGGTCCTTGTTGTACTGTATTCTCTGACATGGGTCCTCTTCTCTATTGTCCACCCACTTGAGGACAATCACGGATCACATGTCCGGCTTCCCACAATGGAAACAAACCAATGTATCAAACTGTGGACAATTTCTTTGAAAATGTGGCCATCCACATTTAAAACATGGTAATCCTCGTCCACTACTACTACTACTACTTCCTTGAGACTGTCCTTTTGAACCTCGTTCACCACCCTTTCGCATTGTAAACCGTTTTCCACTAAATCGAGAGGAAGATGCACCACTTCGTGGTGATTTAAATGGTTCTCCTTTAGGTCTCATACTCTCAGATGTAGGTGGTTGGGCTTGTCCAACATCTTTGTATACCCCTAAGGCAATCTCAGCCATCTCAGCCCTAGTCAATGCTTCTTCATATGATGTCGGGTTATTGGACATGACCCTATCAAACAATTCAGGCCTCAAGCCTTTCACAAATTGTCTGATCTTTGCCTTTGTGTTTACAGCAATATGTGGCACATACCGGAGTAAGGAAGAATATTGTACAGCACAGTCCGATACTGTCATTGATCCCTGTCTCAAGTTTGTAAACTCATCCTCTTTCCTCTGCCTTGCAGCAACAGAGAAATAATGCTCAAGGAACTTCGTTCTAAACACATCCCAGTTAACTGTCTGTCCTTGAGCCCTCAGCTCAAGCACTGTGGATTTCCACCACATCCTAGCTTTCTTAGCCAACTGAAATTCAGCTAAACGTAACCAAGCAGTCTTGGCACACGGTGCTGATACAAATATCTGTTCCACGCGTTCCAGCCATTCCTCCGCCCGTTCCCCTGATTCAGTCCCCTCAAACATGGGTGGCTGATAACTCAGAAATTACGTCAATGTCAATTCTTCAGGCAACAATACCTGTTCCACTGGCCCTTGCTCAATTGGTGGTGGTGGCACATGCACCATCCTCACACTAGCATTGCCACTCATGGCATCCCCAACATCCTCATGATACCCTCTGTCTGTCATAACTGTTTATCAAGGGTTAACAATAACATTCAAAATGATAAAACATGTTAGAAGAACATTACATTACAAATCCTAACATGATATTACCATTCTCAACATGTTTTCAAGTGTTTAGGTAACTCCCTAATACACTTCCTCTACCCATGTTCATCCCGTTCTCGAACCACTGCTCTGATACCACTAATGTGGGGTCCTCGTTACTTAATCCATTATGTATTATGTTAACATACATCTGTGAGTCTGAATTAAGTAATAACATGCACTGATTAAGAGTATCTTACAAGTTAAGTTGTTACAGGGTATTAAGAGTATCTTACAAGTTAAGTTGTTACAGGGTTTATAAAAACCTACCAACTACATATCATATGTACAACAACAACCTACTACAAGATAACTCCTAGGCAGTGGTTCAGCTCGCAGCGGAAAATGACTCACATCCCGTCCTCCCACATCTAAGAGTTCCTACAGAAACATTCACACAACGTTAGTATAGATAAAAACTATCTCAATGCAATATCAAAACAATAACATTAATGATAAAGCACAATAAAATTATCAATAGTGAATGCTCTGTATCATGCATCAACAAATGCACTATGTCATGACATATCTCAACAATCACCCTATTATCACGAGCCCAATATGATATGCCTATTCAGCTCAATATGTCAGTGGAACCACATGACATCTTCATATTAGCAGCACATATCATAGTACTGTACTCATCTGTGATAATAGCCAGAGCATATACCCAAACCAGGCATATATCTCTCAAGCCAAAGCATATGTAGTATATCCGTGGCAACGATCCCAGCCAAAGCATATACCAAACCTGGCATATCTATCAAGGCAATGATCTCACCAAAGTATATACACATATCTATCAAGGCATCCATCCCAATCATATGAAATCCATGTATGCACATGCATATGATCATATGACACAAAGATAACATAAATCATATGATATTAAAACCATAACATCATCATCACAAAATATCTATACTCCGTACGTCAACACGTACCTGGTATACGACAACAAAAGCGATAAATCAGGCGTTGATGGCTAATTGCCTCTTTGCCCCGTTCCCTGTGATGATGCTACAAACACATGAACAATATACCATGTTATAAGAGGCTTCAAAAATAAATGCTACAAAAAATTAACATTTTTCAACAATCTGCCATCACCGATCGATCGCCCCAGATTCTCGATCGATCGCCGAACTGTTCACTCTTCACCGATCGATCGAACAAAAGCACCGATCGATCGCCACATGTACCGATCGATCGCCTCAAAATCACCGATCGATCGCCTCATGCTCAAACCGCCTTAATATTTTACTGTTCGCGGCGATCGATCGAGACCATTTTTCGATCGATCGGCCCGATCAGAAAAAGCGAGACAATGGCGATTTTGAGCTTATCTTCATGGTACTTCTTCTCCTACCCACAATTTCACATGAAACCATGATTCATGCAATCCCTAAGTTCATATAAACATGTTTCTATCATCCTAGAATCCAATTCTTGGCATAAACATGTTATGATTCTTCACATGAACATTTGATATTCCACTTCACATACATCAACATCAATTACATAATTCAAGTGTAAAACCATGAATTCCTTACCAAGATATTACAATTTCACTTCACACAACTTCCTAGCTCAATTCACAAGTGAATCCCAAGCTCAAACCAACAAGAACTTGAAAGAGATGGAGAGGAGCTTGTGTAGGATTTTAGTAGGTGAAAGATGAGAAACTATGTGATTCTCCTCCCTAAATCACTTGATATAAGATCATTAGTTCCCTAAATCAATTGTTATCATGTCATTTGGAGTTAATGACATGTTAAGTAACATGTACATGAAGATGAAATCCAAATTCAAATGCAACTCTAATTGAAATTAAATTCACATGCATATTCAAATGCCTATTAGTTAATGTTGCTTGATATGTAACTATTCAAATCATTGTACTCCATGTTTCATTCCTTGCCATATATCATTTCATACATGTATTAATTCATTCTTGGTTCCACACGAACCCCCATTATCATACTGCCATTTGATATAATTACACCATAATCATATCATATGTGTATAAAACAAATCGAGGCATTACAAACTTCAATTGTTAATACTGAATCAATAGCATTATTAATTAAAAGAAAAATTATAATTACCTATGCTTATTTATTTATTTTATCAGATTACCTATTACTAATTGAATAGCCAAATTGAATAATTAAAATCAAAAATTTAATTATGAATTTAAATATATAATTAATCAGAAAAGTTGAGCAACTCAAATGGGGATTTAATTAATTATTGAAGTGTGAAATGTCATTTGACTATTAAAAGGATAAACATTTGAAGGCTAAATTTGATTACATTGTAATGATTATTAGAATTTTAATACGATAAGTATTAAGTTTTATATTACAGCAAAAGATTAATCATTGCTTTGAATTCTCTTGTCATTATTTTGTACTTTGTAGTATATTAAGAAGTTCAACATGTGCTGAAAAATTCACATCCTAACATCAGGGGCAAGGCTGCTGAAGTTGTTAGCATTATTGTGCAGAATAATCCAAAGAGTCAGCAGTTAGTCATGGAAGTTAATGGTCTCCAACCTCTTCTCTTGTTTTTTTAATTCAGATCCGGATATTTATTAATTTGATGCATATACTTATTCTTAAGATTGGAGACTAAAGTGTAGAAATAGAATAAATTTTCCTCTAAATTTAGTTGGAGTGGTTTGTGGACATGGAACAACATTATGTCTTGACAGCCTTAATATTGTTATACAATATTACAAAAATCTTCTAATCTCACACTTAACAATTCCCATGCTTTCTTTTGGATGGAACATGGTGATTCCCAATTGGCAAGAGTGATCTTAAAACCAATTTACATCTTCGAAAATACAATACAATCTAAAATGTCGTTGGGCTTAATTTGACAAACTTAAAAAAGAAAATAATATAGTTTAAAATCTTAAGGCAAGTGACAATATCATAATAATTAAGTTGGTTTATCTCCATCAGGATCTTTGTTTTAATAAACTAAATGAGTTTTATTGCTTGGTGATTGAGTGATTCTATTTTTTGTTCTTTGTCAAAACCGTTGTTCTTTGTCTTCGCTTTTCAAGAATAATATTGTTGTTCTTCGTGATTTCTTGAAGCGTGACTGACTCTATGTGTTCATTGATGGTAAACTAATGCCAGAACCCATGGAAATTTGCACTAGGTAAATTACATTTCCCTGCTGTTATTTTATTTATTTTCCTTAGGGAATACCATTAAACTTCTTTGATTTTCCGAGGGAGACCTACTTTCTTGTAGTGAGACCTACTTGCAGGGAACCAAATAAGTTTGTTGCTGTTTGTCACAAGTATATTGTGTTGTGCGGGCTATATGCCTTGCAATGGCCGCTGTGGTGAGAGTCGTTACCCCAAATTTTGCCTCACTATCATTTATTCTCTGTTTTTTACATGATTATTAAATGTTATTGATGGGCAATGTTAAACTGCTATTTCTGTTAATTGCACAACTTGTTAACTAGGGTGCATTCTCACAAGGAATGAATTATGGATACTCTAAGGTAACTTCTATCGTATTCCTGAATGATGTGATTATGTGATCAATGATTTAGGTTGAAAGGATATTCATGAATGATGATTTGATCTCATGATGATCTTATATTGTTTGTTCTTTTGTTTATCTCGTTTATTTATTTGATGCAATTTTTTATGCTTGCTTCAGTGCAATTTGTACTGAATTGCTTATTGTTTCGTTCCTATTGACAGCTATTATTGGTGATATTACTCTTGCTGGTGGGATCCCAAAGCTTGAAAAGAGTCGAATGGAGCAAGAATATCTAGAGAGTATGTGTGAACTACTTGGTATATGTCCAAGAGGATGACTTTGATAGTTTGTGCGAACTACTTGAAACGATTGCAATAACTTTGATAATTGTACTAACTTTTATTCAACATTATTTTAATTTTACTAGATTTTTGTAATTTATGCTTTAACATTGGATATAATTTTGTGACAGGTTTCATGATTTTAAGTTAATACAGATTTTTGCTTTTAATTTGTTTTTATATGTACACGAAAAACGAAGGAAAAAAACTGTTTTTAGGTTATTGTGTTGCAATTAAGTGTAGTGTGTTTGAAATATATATAGTACACTTTTGTTTTCATGACGTTTGTTTAAAGCGTTATGTAGGTGGGTGTTTCAATATGTATGTATGTTATAGTGACGCTTTAAAGCGACGTGAATATGGTCTTTTCGTGACTATTTCAAGCGTCACTATCTACATAACTATTGAAACACTCACCTACGCGACGCCTCAAGCAAGGGTAACTAAACGTAAAAGCGTCACTATAACCCCATTTCGCGACGCTTTTTAGTGTCACTAAAGTCGATTTTTCTACTAGTGTCGCGTGATCAAAGTTATTGTGTGCATTTATGGTGAATAGCAGGTGCAAATTTCTCGTGCACATTCTCGTCGGGCCATGATCGTGGCAGTTCACGTACCCCTAGCAGGATGATACAATTGTTATTATTATTTTTGTTATTACAATTATTTATTATTATTACAAACACGTACATGTACCTCGAAGCAGAACAACTCATTCCGAAGATGTGTACCCCGAGCCTTAGTACTATTATTCGTGTACATTTATTCAAAAGTAATATCAATGTTAGATCATGCCCTTAGATCATGCCAATATTAGATCTATCCAATGTCAGATCATGACAGGTTTAGATCATGTCAGTGTTAGATCAGGCGAGAGTTAGATCATGCAAATGTTAGGCCATCCTAATGCTAGATAATGCCCAGTTTAGATCATGCACATATTAGGTCATGCCAATGTTAGATTAGCATATTACATCATGACAAGTTTAGATCATTCCCATATTAGATCAGGCGATGATTAGATCATACCATGTTCTGTCATTCCAGTGTTTGATCATGCCAAAGTTAGATCATGCCAAGGTTAGGTCATGCCAAGATTAAGTAATGCCACGGTTAGGTCATACCCAGATTAGCTCATGCCATTGTTATGACATGATTTAAACATGTCAGGATGTAACATTGGCTTGATCTAACATTGGCCTGACCTAACCTAGGCATTACCAAATCTGGAAATGACCTAACCTTGGCATATCCTAATCTGGGCATGATTTAACCTTGGCATGATCTAACATTTGCATGACCTAATATTGAGATCATGTCAGTTTTAGATCAGGCGAGAGTTAGATCATGCAAATGTTAGCCATCCTAATGCTAGATAATGCCCAGTTTAGAGCATGCCCCTATTAGGTCATCCCAATTTTAGATCAAGCAAAGCTTACATCAGGACAAGTTTAGATCATGCCCATATTAGATCAGGCGAGGGTTAGATCATACGATGTTCTCTCATTTCAGTGTTTGATCATGACAAAGTTAGATCTTACCAAGATTAAGTCATGCCAAGGTCAGGTCATACCTAGATTAGGTCATGCCAATTTTATGACATGATTTAAACATGTCACGATGTAACATTTGCTTGATCTAACATTTGCCTGACCTAACCTTGGCATGACCAAATCTGGACATGACCTAATCTGGGCATGACTTAACATTGGCATGATCTAACTTCGGCATCATCTAACATTGGCATGACCTAATATTGGAATGATCTAACATTGTCATCATCTAACACTGACATGGCCTAAAATTAGCATGATGTGGCCCTCGTCAGATATAAAACTGACATGATCTAAATTTGTCATGATCTAACCTGGGCATGACCTTACCTTGGCATGACCTAATCTAGGCATGATCAAATCTTGCCTGATCTAACATGGAGTTTTTATGCTTTTTACCCTAAATTAAATATATTGACAAATTTAAAATAAATGCATTGAGTGATGAGCAGCCCAAATTAAATGAAAATTAATTGTAATGGCAGAAAAACCTCAATTGTTAATACTTAATCAATATCATTATTAAATTAAAAGAAAAATTATTATTACCTATGCTTATTTATTTATTTTATCAGATTACCTATTACTAATTGAATGCCCAAATTGAATAATTAAAATCCAAAATTTAATTATGAATTTAAAAATATAATTAATCAAAAAAGTTGAGCAACTCAAAAGGGGATTTAATTAATTATTGAAGTGTGAAATGTCATTTGACTATTAAAAGGATAAACATTTGAAGGCTAAATTTGATTACATTGTAATGATTATTAGAATTTTAATACGATAAGTATTAAGTTTTATATTACTGTAAAAGATTAATCATTGCTTTGAATTCTCTGGTCATTATTTTGTACTTGTAGTATATTTAGAAGTTCAATTTCAAATTTGAGGAAATAAATTCAGGAGAAAATGACTATAACCCATAAATATCCAAATCTAATGCAGATATTTAAGGATATGTTCAAACTATTTTGGTTCAAGCACAAGCTGAAAGATCCCATCTCTCTTGTGTGTTTGCTTGCTTTCTTACATACATTTGCAGAGTAAACAACATGTGCTGAAAAATTCACATCATAACATCAGGGGCAAGGCTGCAGAAGTTGTTAGAATTATTGTGCAGAATAATCCAAAGAGTCAGCAGTCATGGAAGCTAATGGTCTCCAACCTCTTCTGTTGTGTTTTAATTCAGATCCGGATATTTATTAATTTGATGCATATACTTATTCTTAAGATTGGAGACTAAAATGTAGAAATAGAATAAATTTGCCTCTAAATTTAGTTGGAGTGGTTTGTGGACATGGAACAACATTATGTCTTGACAGCCTTAATATTGTTATACAATATTACAAAAATCTTCTAATCTCACACTTAACAATTCCCATGCTTTCTTTTGGATGGAACATGGTGATTCCCAATTGGCAAGAGTGATCTTAAAACCAATTTACATCTTCGAAAATACAATACAATCTAAAATGTTGCTGGGCTTAATTTGACAAAATTAAAAAAGAAAATAATAAAGTTTAAAAGCTTAAGGCAAGTGACAATATCATAATAATTAAGTTGGTTTATCTCCATCAGGATCTTTGTTTTAATAAACTAAATGAGTTTTATTGCTTGGTGATTGAGTGATTCTATTTTTTGTTCTTTGTCTCAACCGTTGTTCTTTGTCTTCGCTTTTCAAGAATAATATTGTTGTTCTTCGTGATTTCTTGAAGCGTGACTTACTCTATGTGTTCATTGATGGTAAACTAATGCCAGAACCCATGGAAATTTGCACTAGGTAAATATCATTTCCATGCTGTTATTTTATTTATTTTCCTTAGGGAATACCATTAAATTTCTTTGATTTTCCAAGGGAGACCTACTTTCTTGTAGTGAGACCTACTTGCAGGGAACCAAAATATGTTTGCTGCTGTTTGTCACAAGTATATTGTGTTGTGCGGGCTATATGCCTTGCAATGGCCGATGTGGTGAGAGTCGTTACCCCAAATTTTGCCTCACTATCATTTATTCTCTGTTTTTAACATGATTATTAAATGTTATTGATGGGCAATGTTATACTGCTATTTCAGTGAATTGCACAACTTGTTAACTAGGGTGCATTCTCACAAGGAATGAATTATGGTTACTCTCAGGTACCTTCTATCGTATTCCTGAATGATGTAATTATGTGATCAATGATTTAGGTTGAAGGGATATTCATGAATGATGATTTGATCTCATGATGATCTTATATTGTTTGTTCTTTTGTTTATCTCGTTTATTTATTTGATGCGATTTTTGATGCTTGCTTCAGTGCAATTTGTACTGGATTGCTTATTGTTTCGTTCCTATTGACAGCTATTATTGGTGATATTACTCTTGCTGGTGGGATCCCAAAGCTTGAAAAGAGTCGAATGGAGCAAGAATATCTAGAGAGTATGTGTGAACTACTTGGTAGATGTCCAAGAGGATGACTTTGATAGTTTGTGCGAACTACTTGAAACGATTGCAATAACTTTGATAATTGTACTAACTTTTATTCAACTTAGTTTTTTGTAATTTATGCTTTAACATTGGATATAATTTTGTGACAGGTTTCATGATTTTAAGTTAATACAGATTTTTGCTTTTAATTTGTTTTTATATGTATAAGCTCGAAAAACGAAGGAAAAGAACAGCTTTTAGGTTATTGTGTTGCAATTAAGTGTTGTGTGTTTGAAATATATATAGTACACTTTTTTTTTCATGACGTTTGTTTAAAGTGTTATGTAGGTGGGTGTTTCAATATGTATGTATGTTATAGTGACGCTTTAAAGCGACGTGAATATGGTCTTTTCGTGACTATTTCAAGCGTCACTATCTACATACCTATTGAAACACTCACCTACGCGACGCCTCAAGCAAGCGTCACTAAACGTAAAAGCGTCACTATAACCACATTTCGCTACGCCTTTTAGTGTCACTAAAGTCGATTTTTCTACTAGTGCCGCGTGATCAAAGTTATTGTGTGCAGTTATGGTGAATAGCAGGTGCAAATTTCTCGTGCACATTCTCGTCGGGCCATGATCGTGGCAGTTCACGTACCCCTAGCAGGATGATACAATTGTTATTATTATTTTTGTTATTACAATTATTTATTAGTATTACAAACACGTACATGTACCTCGAAGCAGAACAACTCATTCCGAAGATGTGTACCCCGAGCCTTATTACTATTATTCGTGTACATTTATTCAAAAGTAATATCAATGTTAGATCATGCCCTTAGATCATGCCAATATTAGATCTATCCAATGTCAGATCATGACAGGTTTAGATCATGTCAGTGTTAGATCAGGCGAGAGTTAGATCATGCAAATGTTAGGCCATCCTAATGCTAGATAATGCCCAGTTTAGATCATGCCCATATTAGGTCATGCCAATGTTAGATCAAGCAAAGCTTTCATCATGACAAGTTTAGATCATGGCCATATTAGATCAGGCGAGGGTTAGATCATACCATGTTCTGTCATTCCAGTGTTTGATCATGCCAAAGTTAGATCATGCCGAGGTTAGGTCATGCCAAGATTAAGTAATGCCAAGGTTAGGTCATACCCAGATTAGGTCATGCCAATGTTATGGCATGATTTAAACATGTCACGATGTGACATTGGCTTGATCTAACATTGGTCTGACCTAACCTTGGCATTACCAAATCTGGACATGACCTAACATTGGCATTACCTAATCTGGGCATGACTTAACCTTGGCATGATCTAACTTTGGCATCATTAAACATTGTCATGACCTAATATTGGAATGATCTAACATTGTCATCATCTTACACTACATGACCTAACATTAGCATGATCTGACCCTCGTCTGATATAAAACTGACATGATCTAAATCTGTCATGATCTAACCTGAGCATGACCTAACCTTGGCATGACCTAATATGTGCATGATCAAATCTTGGTCTGATCTAACATGAAGTTTTTATGCTTATAAGCACCTACCGAGGCAGTAAAGCACTCGTATCATTAAACTCGAAAGACCAGGCATGTGGCTATTGTTAACATCACGTCGTGAAAATAATCAAATGCAATTTTTTTAAAATAAAAATATTTAACATTTTTCGATTAATTAACACGTGTTTTAAAAATAGAAAATGATAGATGGCTTATTTTATTAAAATAACTATATAACATAAAAGAAACATAATTATTGAATGGACCTTAGGCTTTAATAAATCGAGAAATTTTGGGAAATGACTTTAAAGCAAAAAAAATTTAAAAGATGATCTTCCCAAGTGTTAATCGGTTTTCTTTTTAAAAAAAAATTGCACTTGGTTCACTTCTCAAACTGTCTCCTTTAAAATCTAATATCTATTTACTTTCTCCTTTTATTTTTTAATTAGTTATGACATGTAAAAATATTAAATTGATGTGCTAAAGCCATGCTCACCTCATTAAGTGATCAACTAATTAAATGATTAATACGTTAATTATTTAATTGGATTACAGGTATACTTTATTATATTAATTTAATGGTCATGTTTACGATGCATTGTATATGTTTTTTTTTAGAAAACGAATATGTTTTTTAATATATGTAACGATCATTGGATTATGAAATTTATATATGCATTTTATATAAATTTAAAGATTCTTTTATATTATAATCTATTTGTCTTTACTTTAATTCCCAAAGACCTCATGCATGACATAATCTATCTATAAATATACAATAGTTACACTTTTGCACCGTACTAGACTGAGTGCTAGTGATCAATCTATTTGGTCTTTCGTTCTTTACATTTTTAAGGTCTATTTGATTTGTTCTGTTCATCACTTCTTATGTGAGTGACAACTAATTATCTTCATTGCTAAAACATAGTACTCATAATATTTACGGTTTTTCTAATTAACAATTCAAATTGGACCTAGTACCAGGGATGTGTAACATGTGGTCTTGGTTGCAATCTTCCTGTGAACCAGGTAATTTTCCGACAGATAAACGTTTCAAGAGCTCTGCATTGTGCTGTAGCAGCAGAGCTTACCACGGGTGATGGTGAAATTATAAAAAAATACAGAGAGATCATGAAAACTAAAAATAAAAAACAAAATAAAAACTAATCCGTTTAAGCTACAGTTTCTTTGTGTTAATGCTGATAAGTTAGCGAGTACTGAATGAGATAAACATCCACAAAAGATAGATAATACTGCAAAGTTAACACAGTGATGTGAATAGAACCAAGAAGCAATGAAAAATTGAACACCACAGCCACAGATACATCAACTTTTTTCTTATTCAGCTCCAAGAGTATTAACTGAGGAAACAAAAAGAAAAAATGTACTGAAACCCAACCACCTTACTGCTGTCACAAGATTCCTCTTTTTGATGCAAAATATCAGAAGGCTCGACAAATAGTTGGATAGGAAGTTGACATCCTGAAACCATGAAATATGCGTCTATTAGATTCTATTATCCAAATTATTCGGTTATGTATTTCAGAATTTATTTCTTGAATTATTGACAATTTGATTATATTATATCTAACTTTCCCGAACACAATTCATTGTTGGCAAACTGCATCATGAAAATGGACTGAGATGGTTACGAGTGCTGAGAATTTAAAAAAACTAAGTTTCAACCTCTTAAACGGCTTACTAAGGATTTGAAATACATTATTTTAATTGGGAAACTAACTCAAAATTGAGATTCAGAGACTTCAAATGTGCTCACATTAGCCAAATAATTTTAGTGGATTTGTATCTTGGTCAAATTCTTACATTGCATTTGAATATAGAATGATTTAAAAGTTGAAATTCAAAGATATCCAAACATTTACAAAGTATCTAAAGAAAACTCAACCTTCCAAATCCATAACTGAAATAGCTGAATCCAACCTGATGTTACTAATTCCTACCACCTAACCATAAGCAAAAGAACTTGGTGAATATGTAATATATAAACATGTCAGAATTTCTCCTTGAATCGTTTCACAAGAATAAATTTCTCTTCAGCTTCGACTTGTTCACGGATATCAGATTATAAGACTTTATCTGGATGTAATTTAAGCAGAGCTCTTTTGTATGTCGCTTGTACCTGAAAAAGTAGATGGAAAGATAATAATCTATTTGATGAAAATATTAACTACGCTAAGTGATTCGAGCACATCACCATGGCCTATCAAACTCACACTACAAAAACATAGTTCAACCCACGTACATCCTATGACAAAGCATACAAAACTCCACTTGAAGGTTGAAGTTAAATTTCAAATCCATGCTGTGGTTTTCAAAGTAATTCAAGTTTCATAAGAAAACAATAAATCAGATTATGTGACATAAATCATTCAAAAAGCAACTTATTTAAAAAGCGAAAATTATGTATTTTTCTACACAAATATATCATTAAAAACCATGTGTATATAGCTAACATTGTTGAAAAACTTTCAATCAGAGTGGAACTAAAATGATGTAAGGCAACTCACCACCATCTGTATGCACAAGCATGTGGAAATGTAATCAAGGTAATGAGCTTGTTATACATAGGCAATCTACCTGTTGTGGCGATGGATTAGGCCAATTCTCTATTTGGATTCCAAAAGAATGCAAAAGAGAAGCCATATTTGGACATTTCCTTTCCATTTCTTTGAGCTCATTTCCAACTTCAGCACGAATTACATCTTTCAAGTTCATATTTTCCTCGTGCTAGAAAGCAAGTTAATTAATCATCAATGATACAAAGATACAATCTCTTCATACAAATTTGACTACTATACGGCACAGAAATATTTAATTGAGTGGATGAATAAAAGGAAATTTCACAACAAAATAAAATCTCACAAACCTTCTTTTGAGTACTTCGCAATTGCTCTAGACATTCATCTTGTCTTTTTTGAGGTCCGTACTGTTTGCTTTCCTTTTATTGTGCAACCGACGCAAGCGTTGAGCTTCTTCAGACTAAAGAAAGAACGACAGTTGGTTGGTAACAAAATGATGTAAGTGGAAATTATATGAAGCAGGAGATACTATAAACCTTCATTTTATTGTTTGTTCCCGTAAAGCCAACTCTTCCTCCTGGAATCTTTTGAATTCGTCAGTTTCCTTGTACTTTTCTCGTTGGCGAATTATAGAATTCTCCACCTCAGCCTCCGCCTCCGCCTCCGCCTCCGCCTCACCTCCGCCTCCATATCCGCGTCAGCCTCCGCCTCTGCCTCATCCTCAGCCTTCTCCTCCGCCTCCGCCTCCGCTCCACTACTTTCCCCATGACACCATTTCTTGATGTCATCTCTTGAATTTTGAAACCCGGATGACATTTTGGAAATTGATTCAAATATTTTTTCTTATTTCATTGACATATTCTCTGCTCAGAACATCATACTCGGAGTTCTCATCAACACCTCCTCCCTCCGCCTCCGCCGCCGCCACCTCCTTCGTCGCCTCAGCCTCCGCCTCCGCCTCCGTCTCAGCCTCCGCCTCCGCCTCCGCCTCTGTATCCGCCTCCGTCTCCGCCTCAGCCTCCGTATCCGCCTCCACCTCCGCCTCCGCATCTTTATCTTCATTAAATATCAAATCAAATCCTCTTGCTTTATGGGTTGCCGAATCTTCAGGCGGCGGGTTCATTCCCCTCCAATTCCGTTCCGGGTGAGACCGCATGTGTCCACATACGGCCTTCAACGAAGAAAAACTTCGAGGGCACTCAGTACATTTTATTGTTCCAGTATCCTTTCTTGATGCCATCTCTTGTGGAGAGTAATTCAAAAAATTATGTGACGTGTTTTCTTCTAAGAACTGATATCATACTCAGAATTAGATACTTGTCATGTTCATGTAATGTAATAGAAGCATGGAACAATAAAAATAAAACATATATACAAATATATTTAAATTTTAAAATCTAATCGACACAAACACCAAAAATGTCAAAAAAATTACTCATTAGGGATTAGTATTGATATATTACAAAATTAAATTTACCCAAGATTAATTATGTCATGTCTCCACAAATAATGAAAAATATCATGGCTAAATATAAATTTTATATCTACTCAAACAACAATGAGAACACGATTAAAAAGAGAAATATGATTAAAAAGAGAATAAACTAAGTCATAACGCTGCGTGAATATATATAAATTTTAGGTGGATAGATATAATCAATTTACAAGTATTTGATACTATATCAGATACTATAACAACTAAATGGTTTTTGAAACGTACAAAACAACAAAGATAAATGTTCTTTTTACATAACATATGGGTGAAGTAGAATAGGTATAAAAACTAACCGGAAATTTGTTGAAGTTGGCCGACTAAAGATTTGGATCGGTATGTGAGTGGCTTTGTTTTGATGATCCGTCAATATCTACAAACTGAGATGTAGAATAAAAATACTCAAGTTAATTGAAACTAAAAACACAGACATAACAATTCCATGTAACAGATAAGAACCTATTATCAAACAAACATCTAGAAAATATTGTAAGTTGGAATAGATTCTGTATAATTTTATAGAAAACGACCAGAGTAATAAATCAATTATCATATGAATTATCTTGATTTAACTAAAATGTTTGATTCGGTTCCATATTTTTCCTTGCACTAAGGAAATAGTCTAGTCTTTCCAAGAAACTATCGCTTCTTTAATAGCCTTTCTTGATTAGAGACTAGATAGCATGAGCATGACAGGGAGGAAAGCTCAAGGGATTACTTGTGACCTATGCGGAGGCAATCATCAGAGCGTTGAATGCCAAACAAGTAACCCATTCGCTCAAACTAATGAAGCTGTGAATTATGTAGGAAACTGGCCAGGAAAACAACCCCTGCCCATATCCATACAATACGGGGGTTGAGGTATCAACCGCACCACCACCGGTTATCTACCACAGCCGAGCATGGAGGAGCTATTGACCAAGTTCATATCCTCAACTGAAACAAGGATGAATAAACAAGATTCATCTATCAAAAGCTTGGACGCTTCAAGTAGGGCAATTGGCAACTATCTTGGCTGGGAGAGCACTAGGAACTCTACCAAGTGACACAGAGAAGAATCCAAGGGAGCAAGCCAATGCAGTGACTCTAAGAAGTGGAAGGAACTTGGCACAGAGAATGGAGACTAAAAAGCTAGAAATCAAGCAGAGGATAATGAGCAATCACCGCAACAAGGGTAAGTCTACTAAGTCCACTACACCTAGCACATCACAAGAAAAGGTACATATTCCTCTCCCATTTCCTACAGCAGTCAATAGGGCAAAGGTTGATTCAAACTTTGCAAATTTTTTAGACATGCTAAAGAATTTGCATGTAGACATACCATTTATTGATGCATTACGAGAAATGCCAAATTATGCCTAAATTCTTAAAGAAGATGTTGTCTAAGAAGCAGAAATTGGGAGAGCACGATACTGTCTTTTGAACCGAGGAATGTAGTGTTATTGTGCAAAAGAAACGGCTACCAAGTTAAAAGATCCAGGGAGTTTCTCTATTCCTTGCACTATTGGGCCTATTTCTTCCATTAAATCATTATGTGATTTGGGTGCTAGTGTGAACTTAATGCCTTTGTCTATTTTTAGGCGATTGGACTGCGAGAGCCGAAGACCACAAGGGTGGTGTTGCAAATGGCGGACAAGTCTATCACCTACCCACTAGAAATCGTCGAGGATGTGCCAGTCAAGATAGATCAATTCACATTCCCGTGGATTTTCTAGTGTTGGATATTGAGGAGGACGGGAGTATGCCATAGATCCTGGGGCGCCCATTCCTAGCTACTGGAAGAGCTATTATCGATGTTGAAGAAGGGAAGTTGATCCTCCGTGTAGGAGAGGATCATGTTACCTTTACTATGTTTCAAACTTCACCACGTGCACAAAAACACACACACATGTTTTATTATTGATAAAATTAATATTTTGCCTGATGATGTGGTGCAAGATACTGATAAGGTGAAGGTGAAGACCGAACTAGAGACTGAAGAAGGCAAGATCCATGACATGGTGAAGCCAAGGAAGGCGAAGAAGCAAAAGATAAAAGGACGTTTATGAAGGGAGAGACAGTCCAATTGCATAAAGCGCCACCACCTCACATTTTCCAAAGCAAGCGAAAGGCTTCATGGGTTGGACCATTCACTGTTACCAAGATATACCTGCATGGAGCCATTAAGGTAAGTGATCCTATTCTATGCACTTATGTCGTTAATGATGAGAGGTTGAGGCATTGCCCAGTTGATTACGGAGATTCATGCTCCACACCATCCCAACCTTTGAGAAAATGTGGTGATAAGTCAAGCTTCAGACTATAAATCAAGAACTCTTTCTTAACCCTTTGCTTTGTTTTAGTTTATTTTGGTTTGTTTTGTTTTTTTTTTTTTTATTTCGGCGAGACTCCATGCGTGTTGTGATCTGTCCAACATTATACCCACGAGCTGATGAGGAATTGGACAACGATCACTGACAGTCGTTGTCAATGGTAAATGTTTTGTCCTATTTTCCATGCCTAGTACATTGAGGACAATGCATGAATTAAGTTTGGGGGAGTGCATTAATGTGTCATGCTTCTTATTTGGAATTGATCGTTTATTGAGCACCAACAAAATTTTCTTGAAAACGAGTTCAATTAGTAAGATAAGAATAAATCATAGTAGTGGTCTCTATTCCATGATGATATTAATCTCACTTTGCATCTCAACTTAAGTTTTGATGATTGTCAAACTTGTTTGTGATTTCTTGTTTTGAGATCATGTCAAAGATGAGGAATATTTTGAGCACATTTGAGTCATGATCTTGTGAATTGCATTTTGGAGAGTAGTAATAATCTTTGTGAACTTGATGAATTGTTTTTGAGCATCTTAGAGTACCTTAGAAACTATTTGATAATGACACTTTAAATTTTATAGTTATGAACTTGACTTGGAAATGATATAGGCGATCTTTGGACCGTTTGAGCCTTTCAAGCTTACCTAGTCTATATCAATCTCTAAGTGTCCCATTTTGAGCCTAATTGAAAAAGAATGGTATATGTTTAACATACTATTAGCCCCGTTCGACATTTTTTGGCAAAATTATACCCACCTTTATGAGCCTAAATTGAAAGAATTCATCCTTACCTAAAGGGAGTATAATTATTCTCATTAGGTGCACTTGAATTGCTACATTTGGATGAGCTCATTGTTACAAAATTTGATGAATGAGAAAAAAAAAGATAGATAAAGCCTTGAGAAAAAGTGACTACATAAGACCCAAAGTGGCCAAGGCAATAAAAGAAAAAAGAAGAGAAGCTCAAAGTTGTGCTTAAAATTTGAATATTACATGTTTATACTCTCTTCTTTGTGTTACCCTGTCTTTATTTGAAGCCAAACACCTAGGCCTAACATTACAAACTTAAAGACATATTGATCCAAGTCTAAGGAGTGACTAATTAAACCTCGATTCCAAAATCCGATAGATCTGGCGATCGATCGGGGCATGCATTTAAAAAGGCCTATTGATCCAAGTCTAGGAAAATACCAATTCCTCCACAAATACATCATGATTCATTAAAAGTCATCCGTTTTCAATAATTATCTCTCCAATCTCAATTTCCAATACCAGCCCCGATACAAAGTCCCCGGACCCCAGATACCACCCAAAAACAAATTCCAAGGTTTTTCACCACGATGAGAATACAATATCAACCTTTGGATCCAACGATCCCAAATACCCGATTTAACATCCTCGGGTGTCCCAACACCGCAATTAATTCATAATTGCCACAATTAAAATCCATTAGGGATCATCAACACTCCGGGATTTGCACCCTTAATTCCGGGTATCACAAGGTCCCGTGGTTTTCCCCCATCTTTTGGGGTTTTTTGGGTTTTTCAAAAATCTTGGTCTTCTATCTATTTCCGCATATAAATTTATTGTTACAAATCGACCCAAAAAACCAGGTAACAATTGGCACCGTCTCTGGGAAATTGAGCTTAAGGAGTTGAGATCTGGGAGGAGAATCATCGTCTGTGTTGCAAAGCTTTTCGGACATGGCTTTGTATCATGGAGAAACAAATCCAACAAGGAGAGAAAAATAGGAGAAATGAAATGCGTCGAGACAGAGCCAAGCTTCATCGAGGTATGGAGAGTCTGGACTGCAGATCCAAGGTTGTGGGCGAATCTGATGTGGTTTTTGCACTGTCTTTGCGGGGCTGGGGGTATGCTGCTGGATCAAGTGTGCGACGTTCCTCGACCATGGGTTAGAAAATCATGTGTATGTCAGTTATTTCGCCAAGGAGTTTACCTATTTCACAGCTATATGCTCTCGACCTTGGCCACCTTTGCCATATGATCTCCACCTCAGCCAGATGAGTTTTTTTCGGCCTCATCTCGGCCATATTAGGCCACCTCGGTCAAACATGGTTTTCCCAGGCCTCAGCACATTCACCTCGGCCACATGACTCCACCTCGGACATATGTGGTCCATCTCGACCTCTGCCCATCACCTCGGCCTTGTGAGCTCCACTTCTGCTGCAAGAGTACGCAAATTAATCATTATGTCCGAAAAGTAACTAAAGAAGTAAGATTTCTCATAAGAAGTCCATGTATCTATTATTATTTTTTTTTTTTTTTTGAGAACGTCCATGTATCTATTTTAGTAACCTAAAATGGTAAATTAACAAATTTCAAATGTTCGAGATTACTTATTTCTATTTGATAT